>JAHZNC010005844.1:0-33513 GCA_027744095.1 Zhuqinia jingwanae | reverse complement strand
AGTAGTATTGAAAATAGACTGCTATCTCTTGTATCACTATCGACAGTTGTGACAAGGAGAAAATGGTGACAGTTGTTGTAGTTTGGCCGACAGCTAAAGAATTCAAAGTGGAAAATTTGCCCATTGGTGACAGAAACAGTGAGATAAGCACGTCTTTTGTATTCCCACGTGCTTTTATTGCCTTGAATGATATTACTTTTAAGTAATGATGATACAAAAGATTGATACAATCGTAATGATTTGGATGACAAAAATGTAAAACAATAACAATACAAATTTTACGCTTTGAGTTCAACTGCACAATGGTGAAAGATTTGAAATATTTGAATAGTGTAACTGTTTGATTTTAATCCATCAAATCATTACGTGCAACAAAGTCGCAACTTGTCCAATTCCACTTTTGCATTGAACAAAACGGAAATTCATGATTCTTCTTCCCATTTTAGAGTTAAACATTTAACGTAATTCAATTTAAAACTTAAATGTAATATTCACATAATAAGCAAAACGTAAACCTAGGTACTATATATATATTCGTACATAGCACATATTATGTATGGTAGTACAAATGAAATATACAAAATGGTTTCTCCATGCTTGTTATGGGTCAAATTTGTAATTCTTATTACGAAGCATATTTTCTCAAGATCACTTCATCATCCACATCCAACCCTATGCTCATCTCTGGTTGATTGATTGCACATTATGATAATATGAATAGTAGTGAACTTGACTCGAATAATGATGAACAAGATGATAATGATGCCGATGCGACTCAAAGTTGGATAGGGGGAACGCAGCAGTAGAAAATTCTGTTTTTAAAAGATGACGATAATGATGATGGTAAGGGTAAAAAATATATATTTCGTGCTTCAAGCACAGTAGCAGCAGCTTATCGCGTGTAATGATAATAACCTTTTGTTCTGGTGAATGCCACAACACAATTGATCCATTTCTCCGCTCGGTACTTACTAGACACATATAGATGGATGGATAGACAGATTCTCTTGTGTGGATATTATTGGAGTATTAATATAATATATTATTCTTGAAGCTTTACTACATGTTTTATACTTCTGGCTGCTGCTGCTGATGATGATGAACTTCCCTCCTCCTTATTGACTGACTATCTCAGTGTATTACATACTGTGTGCTGGGAAACTGATAAGAATATTGTGGAAAGGTGATGAAGAAGAATCGATTTGAAAGTGAGGGAGGTGGGAAGAGAAGAGCAGACAGGGAAGGGAGATACGCGAACATTGTATTTTGTCTCATTATTATTGTTCCTTAATAGAAGAGTTACTCTTATAACTTATAACTATATACAGACTTATGTTTTGGGAACATCTAAGAAACATAAGCTTGTCATCATCATCAATTTGCCTTAATGTCAGACCATGTCGAGGCTTAAATATTATATTCTTATACGTCATCATCCAACCCATAGTCGTCGTCATCGTCATAATAAAGTAACGACTTTGTAATGCGGTAACAAAAAAAGGGACAAAACATGTGGTAAGGAGTGACAAGAAGTTTCAAGTTTTTTTCTCCCCTCGTCTTCTCTTTTTCGACTACAGAGCTATAGTTAGAGTTGCATGTAGGTAAAAACTTGATATATCTTTATCCAAACAGCAAGTTTGCTTTTTTATATAAAAAAAAGTTTTCTTTATGCTAAAAGATGCATCCTCTTTGCTCCCGAGTCGCGATATAATTTAAAATATGTACATATATGTTAGGATTATAATTAAAATCAATAAAGGGATTTTCCTTGTGTGAAGCCGTTTTTTATGCCGTAAGATGGAAACAATATTATTTTAATTTAAAAAGACAAAAGTACACGTATGTCTTTATAGTTGTGTAATGGTAGCTTACGGTTGGCGTCAGTGGGATGTTTATTAAAATGCTAAAGTTTGCAGAGCATTTTATCTTTTATTCTCGACAAACTTGCTGAGCTATGTAGTTATATACTTCATGATAATGTTTTATGTATTAATACTTAAGTATTTAAAGGTATGTATGCATATGTAAAACAGAGAGTTTTCTCCTTTCCAAAGCTTTGCATGCAGTTCACTTAGTTAATCCTGTGGCCATTTTCTCGGATCTTGTCTTCTTAAAAAGTCCATAACGGGAAATCCCACCACGGAGAGGTTAATTTATTTTTTTAATGGTACTTGTGCAAAGGCCATTAAGGACTAACGCCTCTCATTTTATTGCTTCTCTGCTGTACAACTAACCACTCCCTCTTATTTATTTAATTTATAGGGTTTCCCATTTTTTGGAAATGATTTATAATTGGGCTGCTAGGTGTATAATATACATTTATGTGTATATCGACTTTTCCCTTTTGTAGCACCGATAATGTTAATGTTGATAAAAATATTCAATGTTCTCTGATCTAAATCAAAATAAATACACTCAAACTCTCCACACTTCCTGTGTTGTTCACTAGTTATTGTAATTACATGTGATAATTGGTTTACAGCCCTGTCAACTTATGTCACACTACTTGAAATTAATCAAAATAAATCACGTCAAATTAAAGTCACCAAAATCCCAATAAAATCAGTGGTAGTCTTTCTTCTTATTTCGAAACAAAAATTCAAAGCTGAAATACGTACGTATAGGTATGCCGAGTGAAAGTGCGCATTGTACAACAAACCAAAAAAAAAGTCTCACGATACCACTTTTTCTGAGACATTTAGGATCAAGCAAGCAAGCAGGCACATCCCACCACACACATCATCATCATCATTATAATTCTCTTCTTCGTAATATGCATGTCAGTTAATGGAACCGTGAAAAACATCCGAATTTCTCCAAACTTTTTATATTGCCTTTCTCCTCTCCTTCTCATGCCAACATTCCAACAAACACATCTGCTGCTGCTGCGGAAACATTTACAGGCCAAGACTCAAGACCCTCACCACCAAAAAAAGTTGTTTCAAAACATGTTGGAATCTACCAAGCTGTGATACTTACACAGCTTATAATATAACGAACAGTCACTATAATATATCTCTGTATGTACAGAACATGTATGTATATACATATACCCCAATATATTCTGATTGATTGAAAATGTTAAAACTTTCTCCTTTATTCCTTTTAAGCATAGCTATCATCATCTTCATCATTAGCGTCATATTATATATCTTCACTTTCGTATCTACATGCATACCTAAATATGTACATTTTAAACCAAGCCAAAATAAGCTCGTGGTCTTCAAACTTGCAAAAGTGTATGTAAGCCACTTCCTCAACTCGGATGGCTTTTATTGAAGAAGATATTTGAAAATAACAATTTTGCTGTAGAAGTTGTTGTGTTTGTGTGCAGTGCTCATTTTACTTATAAATTCTCTATCTATCTCTCTCACACACAAGTGTTGGCACAAAACATTTTTTCTCCTTCTTGTAGAGAAGATCTGACTTGTTATTATGTTTTAAGTAAAGTTATGCTTTCTTCTTCTGCTACTTTTCCTTTTGGAACTTCTTTTGGCTGCTTGTACTGTACTGCTTGCTCCGTTAGCATAATAACTCTTTTCTCCGGAGTCTCCTCCTATTCATTTCTAAAAGCGCAGCACATCTATAGAGAGAGAGAGAGAGCAAGTTCTTTTATCGCGTGCTTTGGCGTCGTACGTTGTGCTTTGCCCAACCACTTTACTTTCTCACAAAAAAACTAAAACTAATGGTTTTAAAAGTTAAATGTAAATATCTACATATGTACGTATTCATCCAAGCATGTTCCAAAGAAAAAACGCCTTTCTCTCTCACTCAGACTCATAGTTCATGGTAATAATATGTAGTAATGCATCTCCGCTTCAACTTATATACAGACACAAACATACACTTGATATTAAATTGCTGAATTTAACTACTACTTTATGTTGTACATTGTTATATATAAGCTCTGACGACTACACGACGGCGACGACATGGCTCTGTGGAGCATTAGTAAAATTGAAAAACTTTTTTTTCTCTTCCTACTCTCTGCTTCCTCGCTACACTTTTCCCATTTTTTTTGTTTTTCTTTGTTGCCCGTTGTTCGTACTTTTTTTCAACGTGAGCACCAGAAACATAATAGATAGGCGACCACGTAGGCGAGTGTTTTTTTCCATATGTTATGCTCATTGTGGTTGGGCATTGGGCATCATATCTCCATCATATAAGATTACAAAATATCATGTTAGATTCACTGTAAGAACAGTTATATTCGAAGATGGTCACCGGAGTGTGAAATGTATGTGGTGTGAGTTTTTACCTTGTGTGTGTCGAAAAGTAAAAGTATCAAACTATCATACTTATTATGTAACGTAACACTTGCAACTTTCACGGTGGCTAGAGAATTGATGACACTGTCTCGTTTAGAGAGAAATTAAAAGAAAAAATAATAATTTGAAATGTAATATTTTGTATGCTTAATAATATTCATGCAAATAAAAAAAGAGAATATCAAATTTAAATATTTTATGTGGGTATCTGTTGTAAAAAAAACGTGGCATTTGCTTGTAAAATACGGGTATAATAAAGTATGAATTAATATGAACCCAGTAGATGTTATACACAGCGAAAAAAGTACATCACGAAAAAAAAGAACTTTCCAATAACTCTCTCAACCTCCTTGTCTTGTACACTAATCGTGTAGTAGTTTCGGGTGTGATCGGGGTGAGCTATGTGAGCGGGATGGTAAAGAGTAATAACCAAAAGACAGGAAAAGAAAAGTAATTTACCATTCTGGACTGAACTCACCTGCTTGACTTGACATGGCAGTAGTATACATACATATACATATGAGCAAGCATGCTCTTCTTTGTATTTATTTATGTGTGTAGATCGTATTTTAAGCATAAATACAACACACTAAATTTACTATTAGACACACCATACCGACGCCCATAGTCAGATAATTTCAGTTTTAGTTCATGCGGCTTACTTTATATACCTCTGCCTTTTTCGTTGTACTATCACCTCGGTAGTTGATCTTGCTTCTTATTTTTCTCTCATTTTTACGTGAATAGCATTTAAGGAAACACTTAGCGAACAAATGTTATCAAATGAAGCATATCGCTGTAAATGGGCTGTACTACTAGGTAAACCTACCTTTATGCTTATATATTTAAGTTATATTAAAACATACACACATACACAGGCTACCGCTACTACTATATACTGTTATAAAAGTGAATAGGGAACTATCTACTAATGTATAGTTGAGGAGAAGAGTTATGTTTGCTTGTTGCAAAGTTGAAAGTGAAAGTTAGAAGGAGAGGACGATGACTTGAGAGAGAAAAAGCTTCTAGCACAAGACCACCTTTTGGCTTTGCAGAAAATGTATGGAATCTCCTCTTTTTCTCTGGTGACTACCAGCTGTGTTTGTGCGCTCGTTGTATTTTTTTTTCTGGTGAATTTATTGGAGAAAATACCTAAAGGAGCAGAGATGAAGTACATACACGTACGTAAAGGCATTCTAGAAAAGGAAAGTTTCTTCTCTTTCCAAGAGAAAACTTGGCGGTTATACTTTTTTCAAGCGAGTATTCCATACCGTTATTATTATATAACTTTCCTACATTCTTTAGTTGACTGTTGTTGTTGTTGTGCTTTACATGAACACCACTATATGTATATAGTGCCACCCAATAGTTGTTATCATTATGTTTGCATCGTATGTATATTATGTATCTTGTCTTGTGTGAGTCAATGTTCTTCTTGAAAAAAGTAAGTACGGTCGGTGTGTGTGCCATATCAGTAGGTGTTTCTGTGTGCTTGCAGTCTGTTTGATGCTAATGTTAACTTTGGTCTCCCCTTTTTTCTTGGGTGATGATCAGAATGATGATGAGCTGGTGGATTGTTGCTATGGTTGAGCTTTTTTTTCTTCATCAGAAAAAGTTTCTTTAATGCATGGGTATATGTGTATGTTCATTTTAAGTGTAGTTACTACTATACCATACATACAGATATATGTATATACCTACACATGCATTAAAACATATAGAAGAATGGAACTGGAAGTCTGTGGGATCATAAGGATAGCTATTCAATTATCTGTTTTAAGTGCAATGGTAATACCATTAGCCATTAATCCTACTTGTCTGTACTGATGTGCAGATGTGCATTTTGCTTGTTCAGACCCCCGCCCCGCATCCCATTCCTTGAACGGGGAAGAAAATGAAAAGAAAATACTTTTTTTTTCAGAGAAAAGAGAATTGTGATTGGTCTGAAACGTCTGAAATATCTGTCTTCATGTTCTTGGCTACGTCGATGCAATACGCGACATAAAAAGAAACTACTTGTCAAAGACATGTGTACGATGTAGTAATAATATGAAAAGATGAGTTTTTTTCAGTGTTCAACAGACATAAGTAATACATATATGACATGTATTTTTCTGACACGTTGACGTGTAAATGGTGTGGTAGTGTAGTAGTCAAGTCAGCTCGTGTTAATACCTGACACCATGCACACATACATATCGTAAACAACAAAGTAATATGAAAAGCAAGAACTGATTTCGAGCATAATATTGTAACGAGAGAGAGAGAGAGAGTGTGACAAGAACTAATGCAGACTTGTCGGCGACCGGCGACCTAAAGCAATGGCATACCAGACAACTCGGCTCACACATGAGTGTGTATATTTTGAAGGTGTCGGTCTCCTTTCTTCTTGGCTTTTGTTCATGCACATTTGCACCTTGTCATTCAGTAGCACCAAAGTTAATATGATGGCTTGGTAGGGGGCATATAACATATTTATATTTTAGCATGCTAGCGCGCTGTAAAAAAGAGAGAGACAGCAGTACGGCGTGTTTTCATTAGATGTGCTAAACAACAGAAGAAATTCATAAAATGGAAATGCATCCAGCCAGGAATGCTTTTTATTACTATTATTATCACTTTCCTGCCTCATTGTGTACACGTTGTTATGTACTACATCATCAACCAGGAAAACTGATTTACTTTTGCCAATATTAATAGCAAACCGTAAATCTCAGCTCAAGTAAGTGTCAAAATTAAAGTTGTAAAATGAAAAGACGTATTATGGAGTGTGAATGATGATGAATATTATTGACATAACTGCAATACAAGCAATGGTAATGAACGTATAGCTATATATCGACACAAAAGCTGAAACATTTTTGTTTTTTCTGCGGTTTTCATTTTCCTCACAGCACTGCAGCGGCAGTGGTTTAAGTTGCTAGTTGGTTGTGACTGTGATTTTACATGTTTCATATTGGTAGATGTATGTATGTCTCCCTCTATTTTTACGGTCTTTTGTGTGATGTGGTGTAGCAGTGAGAGTCTTCTAATAACAACCATTATTGCAACATCAGTGGTATGTAAAAGGCAAACAACTCATTTCCAAAAATGTTTGCTGTGAAAGCTGTATGTATGTATGTATGTATATTTGAAAAGGAAAGAGAATTTTTGGCTTGTCTATACTACACAGCTTTGGACAATGTTGGTGGGGTAGTGTGTGTGCACTTCTAAAGATATACACGCACTCACGCGACGCGACATTTCTTCCTCTTTTTTCATTGTATACACATGCTTTGCACATACTACAAGGGAGAACGCAAACTAAATGTAATTCTCTCTGTGAAAGGGGAAACTTTTCCCTTTACTCTGGTTTGTTCCTCTACTCATTTTCAACATCATTTCAGACTACTACCGTGAGTTTTGTGTGCGTGTGTGATTGTGTAGTTTTAACTCTCTCTCTCTCTCTTTCTCCGCTTTCTCACAGAAAAAGTTGTGCAATACTAATACACTCAAGTTCACACGTACGCGGTAGAGGTAATTCACTAAAGTGTGAGTGTGGTATGGATGGTATGGTGTAATTTTGAAATTTTTTCGTGTAACTACATCACTGCTTTACTTTCATTAGCTTTTATTTTGTTTTGTGTAGAATAGTTTTAGCCTTTATTTTGTTATATGTATTGTAACACAACTACAACTTACCAGACGGTTTGCTTATCATCACTATGTTGTATCTTATCAAAAATCAGAGTACACATATAATCAGCAGGTATGTGGCATCGTTTGAGATTCATTTTCAAAGTATGTGGTATGATCATATGATGCGCTATGCACTCACTGTTCCCCTTTTCACACAGAACAGCAGAATCCATAACCACTACTAGCACTACTCTGTTGACTGCTGTCAGTTTTCACCCTCACTCTCGTCTCAATAAAAGCCATTGTACAACTGTAGTCTTCCTGTCTGATGTAGTAATGCAAACTCATACTCCTTTTCTATGTTGTTACACACTGTCATCTCATCATGTTCAGTTCGGAACATTCCTCGATTCTTTCATTCACTCCACATCACACTCAACTTCATAATCTTCCATATAAAGTCTTATTGTATACATATGTGGATGTATGTATTTTGAGTGCCTATATGCCCAAAACAAGTTAATGATACTCTTCCCCAATTCCCTTTCTCTACAACTCATAATAATAGTAATAATGTGCCATGCTCAAAAGGGCGAAAGGGAAAGAAGCCTACTTTTGATGTGGCTGACCACCGGATCTTTCCAAGTGCATATTTGATATACTCCAAAATCTCCCTCTCGTCTTGCCGCAAAAAACTACAATATATTGTGCTACCGTATCACCCTTTTTTTTATCAAAGTTGCATCATATTATATTCATGTAATGTACTGGTAAAAAGATGAAGGAGAACAAAAATATATACTCTTCGTTCAGTAACACACGTACTGTATTAGCTATGTAGGAAGTAAACTTATTTTTTCATTTCATGTTCACTTGGTTTCGTGTGATAGAATAAAACCAAGACAAGCCATGTCGTGTCATAATAGCATCTCTATTCATCCTTTCTATTTTATCCAAAAATTCAGTCCATTGACTTGGCTTGATAGACTATTGGTATACATATGCTTCAGTTGATGATGGCTTGTATAGTATAGAGGAAGTGAGCATGTTTTTATTATCCCAGACAGAAACGGTGATGATTTTCATTTTCCGTCAATATATTAACTGTACTAGACACAGGCAGGCACGGCAGCAAGCAGATGTCTGCATGTATTTAAATTATAAACGTAGTTTTAAACTTTTCTCCTGTTTCCCATTCCCATAATGAAATTTAAGCCTTTCATATTAAGGTTCAGTGATTTGATCGAAAATTTTCCGCAGACCTTATAATTTAGCATACCACAACCACCGCAGCGCAGCTACTACAGAGTCTGAGTGAAAACCACCATTTCTCCAGCAAAAGAGAACTGGTGTTGGATGATGGGATGAAGAGATGAGAAAGAAAATGAATAGACAAGTTCCAAAAAAAACCACATGACCACATCCCCATCATTTTAAGTTGTATTGGTTATTATATTATATTATATACCATATTAGGTATATGAATGTGCCTACTACCAACTATGCGTCTTTTCACGAAAGTTGGTTATGGGAAAGTGCCTCAGTCAGTGACTATTATTGACTAAGACTTGAGTAACCCCATCAATAATACTACATTAGATTTCAGCATATTGCTGTAATTCTGCTGCTGAGGTGGGAGATGATGCAGGGCAATAGGGAAAGCAACTCAAATCAACATCTTTGGTGTGTGTGTGGTGGTGATGGCGAACTACCGCACAACTTTATTTATGCTTCATTAACTTATGGAGGATGGAATGTGTTGCGTATGTTCATTTTAATATGCTGCTCCTAGATAGATCGTTTAGAAATAGGATGGTAAGCATAATGGAAGTTGATAAAAAAAAGCTACTGGAATTTTGAAATGGGTGGACGATGGACAACGTAGATTAAACAGTAAATTCAGTCAGACTTCTTTCCAGTCAGAACTTTTTACATCTAAATATTATACATATAGTCATTACTTCATTTACAAGGAGGAAACTTAGATTTGTGAACTTTACTACTACCCCGTTGGATGTTTTCATATCAGAGAACAAGTAAAGGGAAAATGTGGATATGCTTCAAATTTAATTTGTTGCCCATTGTATTGGCCGTTTTTCCGCATTTTACCCATCGAAAATTTAAAACGAAAGAAGCGATGTGTAAAGTTCAATTAGTTCCGGTTTTCCATTAAGCAAATCACTATGTAAGTATTTTGTACGCATACGTATGCTCGTTTCACTAGGTACATATTTGACAACATGGGCGGTCTGAGTCTGACTTAGGAGTTGAGATACTGGGAGCAGTTTTGAATTTCCAACATGCAGCTTTTTATCATATCCTTACATTCAACATTATAATACAACCTTTTCATGATAAATTGTGTTACTTAAGAAATACACGAGTTTCAAATTTAGTTTGCGATTTTATGAATTGTATTTATTTTCAAAATTTCGTTTGCAATTAAATTCGTGTATGATTTACTACTTGCGCATAATATTTACATTCTACCAAAAGTATAATAATCTGTGAACATCGAAAACTTTGTAGATGCGACTTGAAACAAATTCTGTTTTTAAAATTTCAAGATGCTGGGTTTAACGAGAAATAATGTCTCGAACATATTTAAATGGGACTATATACAAAAATGCATTCAATTTCCCCCATAGCCCAAGCTGTTTCAATGTTTTAAATTTTGGGTTTCCAAGCTTCGAATCAGGGCCTGACTGCATGTTTTTGGGTTTCTCGCGATTCATCTACAAATCTAGTAATATTGTTGCCTCCTTGAGATCTTGTAATCGATTATGATGATGCGACTCAAGGGGACTGAACATTTTTATTCCCATTTGTTTTTGAGAAGATAGGATTTGGAAACAGGCATTCTATCAATCATTGAGTTCATTCAAAAATTCGTACTATTCAAACTGTACTATTGCCGGGAAATCTATTTTAAACATTTGTTTCCTACAAAATTTAAATACGTGCTTGTGCTACATGCTACATCCAACTCATCAATTAAATCCAACAATTTACTTTTGCTGTGTCGAACATACTGCTTGCTTGCGGTAAGACTGGTAATAATTATATAACATAAAATGGTTATAGTTGGGCACATAAAGTACCATTGTGATATTTTGAATTTTAAAGTTATTTACCAAAATTACTATAGACAAACCTAAAATAATAAAGAATCACCTACCAAATCCAGTACTCCAATGCTAACAATCAGAGAACGTAAACATTAGAACCCGCTTAAACTATCGCTGTAGTTAATTCCGTTTCCCCTTTTCTATTTTCCCAGTCCATATTATTCAACACAGAATTTTATTTTTATACTACAACGCCTCCACGGCGTACCACCTACATACCACGACTTTGACTAGCATTGTTCTATTCAGTGTTCAGTCTTTGACTACAACCGCTATCGCCAACACAAAAACAACCGACCAAACCGACACAATACAGACTCTGGAACAACAACAACTATTTTCTCCTTTTCCTTCCTCTCATTCTATTATTTTTCTTTCTCTTCTTTCCGAAAAGCACACACCTATAAAAGACCTTAGCAAAACCGCAAGCATATCCAAACATACGAATATACATAATATGCTGCAAGTTTATAAGGGAGCCTCTTTACAAGGGAACGGGGACAATGTATCTACTCATAATACTGGATTCAGTTCCACTGTCATATTTAGCCCTGCAGCGTGAAAGTCGAGCCGCACCTACAGCATGGAAGCACTATCCACCATAACATAAAAAACTCCTTTTTCTTGTTTTATCACAATAAAAACCTTTTTTCAATTATGTTTCTCTCTTTGCTGCTTTTTACATATATCTCACCACACATATATATTTGTCTCTACGACTATGCCTTCTACTTTCTTCTATGATGATGAGTCTCCTTTGTAGTATGAACTCTCCCTGTTATGTTTTTTTTGTCTCCTAAGTCAATTCTCAACAAACCATAACTTAACATTAGAAAGGGAACTACATTGTAGTGTGGAGACCTCCAGCTACCGATCCTATTCTTCTTTTTTGGTTTGTTGTTGTTCTTGTTCTATACATGATAATATCGCATAAAGAACAAAGAATACGGCTGTGTGGTGGTAGTAGCAGCACATCATTTTGGTTAGTTGCCTCTTCTATTGCTTTTTCCACACGCAATATACTTCAAAATAATAATAAAAATGAGAGAAAGGGGGAAAAGTCAAGATTTCTACTAGCTATAAGATCGGCCGGTCTGGAAGCTTTCTCTCTTCTGTTATTTGGCTCTAGCGCACTCTTTTCTTACTTTTTTTGTTGTACTGGCAAAAAAAATATAAAAGCAAACGCTATATATACAAATACCAACGAGTACTACCATCCATGAATGAAATTCATTAGCTTTTTTCTCCTCTCTACATAAATGTATGTATATATTGCATTGCCGAAAAAAACCTTTCTCACTTTTTCTTTGGTTTTTCGGTCGCTTCTTTCTCTAAAAATGGAAAGAGGAAAGTGAAAGAGAAAATTGATGACTTTCATATAATGCATGTCTTCTTTGGCTAAACATACATTTTACAGAGGGTGACGTGTATAATAATATATAAAGATAAAGGAGGGGAAAAGGCATTAGCGTTAACTTAACTAACCATACACAGAAGAAAGAGAAAGAAGAAGGCTGAGGCAGTAAATACAAGTAGATTACATATATCACTTTTTGGGACGTTCGTAGGCTTCCTTTTTCTTGGTTTAACCCGCTGCTTTTATACTATATAGCATATATGTACATCAACTGCTTATATAGCCTTTCACCCAGTTCCGGAAAGAAAACGTGCAATAGTACATAGGTAATATTGGAAAAATACCAACTAGTCTCATGTACTTTTGCGCGAGCAAAAGTAGAAAAAAAAAGTAATAGCAACCTTGTGGACTGTAAACCAACCAACCACCAAAAACCCAAGATGGCAAGCTAGACCCGATGTCATCTCCATTTTTGCTGTCTATTCCATCCGACTACATTGTAGGGGCGATGGTAAACGGGTTGGGTTGGGGTTATATAAGCTCTCCTGGGTTATTTGTGTGTCCCTGTAGACTACCAGAAAAGGAACCGTTATTTTATGCGTACACATTATATATATATATATTTGACTTGGTTCCTCATGAATTTATTTGGAATATGAATACTCCATAAGATACGAAATTTTTATACTTACTTGGTGGCGGTAATATAGTACCTGTTCACCTGTCTAACCTGCCTGTCTACTTGGTAGAAATGTTGAAAATATGGTGAGTGTGGGAGCACCTACCTATACACAGCAGCTACTTCTGTTTTAAGGCTATCAGCGTAAAGGAAGCTTTGCCAAAAACTCATTTTCTTAGACTCTAGACTTATTTTTTCTAATTTGTCCTTTCTAAATGATGATGATGACCCCCTCCCCTTCACTCAATGTTCCGCGGGAGCGAGCTTCAATGACAGGCAACGCATTTCTATTTTTCTAACATGATTTGGATGCTCACAAGAAGGGTTGTGAAGAGTTGCACGCACACACATACATAACTTATAATAACTGACAACACATACGTTGAAGTAAAGAAAAACTGCTGTGATCTGTGGTCCAGTGTAAATCACGTTCGCATTTTAGTTCTCTATCGTTAACATTACTGTGAAAACACTACTGAGCACGAACGAGCCCCCTAGTTTCTACGTTTTCTTCATGTTTTATCATATAAACTCACAGGGATATTATGCATGGCTTTACTTTCAGAAAAGCCAATAAAAAGTTAAATGATGCTCGGAATAAAAATGCCTGGTCACTCGTAATAAAATTCATTATTCTTAATGGCAGTAATAAATTGAGGATGCGTGAGCGATACGCTGATTTATAGCTTTGGATACGAATTATATATTTTTTTCATTGCTTTATTGGTCAAAATGGTTTATAAAAAGACACAATAAAACACATTTAAAAAAAATCTGAATAAATTTTAATATATTCATAAATATTATCCTTATAGTTGTTTGAAACATAGCCTAAATATATATGTAACTCTGTTCACATTTAAAACAATTTAACCAAATCTCCCAATTTCCTCTTCATCAGAAGCCCTAACCGTTTTATTTCCGTATCTGCTCTAACCATCAAAGGTATTTTCGTTGACTCGTCCATCTGCTCACAAGAGTTCCTTTGCCGATTACAGTAACCTGACACACAACTCTCATCGTAGCTACCACGTCCCAAAGGATGTGTTCGGCAAGGATAGCCTAAACTTCCTCTACACTGACCTTCGAAGTTTGGAATCAAAAAGCAAGTTTTTTCTTTTCCCTTTGGTACACAGTCAGTTCGAAATCCACATGTGCATTTCTTCATCTCCTCAATGTTTCTTACTAAAAGGAGCTCTTTATCTGGCAAAAATTCCTGGTCACTGCCCACTCCCCAATTCACGTTGACATCTTTACAAATCTCATGATTTTCAGGAGTACAGGTTCCCACAAGATGGAATTGACTGTTTTCTGAAAATAAATTGTTTCAAAACAAGTAATTCATGTCATGATTATTAGTACAATACTAACAACACAATAAATCATAACATAAACGGTAAGTATTTTCACAGATACGAATGTGACCTTTTAACTTACCACAGAGCTTTCCAAATGTAGAGGAAATTCCAGTAAATACCTCAGCCTCACTTAAATCTAACTGAGAATTATTAACGGGATTCGTTAACCTTCGGTAGTCCATTGTGGCAATCTCTACAAGTTCCTTCAAGTGATTATTAAGCCAGATAACCTTAAAAATTCCAGGTGTTCGAACCCATGTTGAAATATCATCATAATCCTTATCCTCCACCTCGGCAATTTTCAGATGATGAACAAACAAATCTTTTAACTCCCAACTTTTTGCAAATTTCAATATTACCTTATTACCCTTCTTATCTCCCTTAATATTCTCATGGCGTAGCATTAAATCTTGCGTGAAATTAGTGAAATTGCGTATAGCTGTTCTAAATGCACCTGACTCCCGAGCTTCTTTTATTTCTTCCAGCTCAACGTTCCGAAGTTCCATCTCCTTCCATGAGTATGACTCTGTGTAGTTCTCAGGCTGTGTTTCTATCATGTGCTTTTTGTTAGCATTGAGTAAATAATCCAATTCCTTCATCAACAACCCCGAGTTATCATCAAAGTATTCAAAGAAGTCTGTTTTCAACATAGTCCCCAAAATTGACATAGAAGATTCCACTGTGCAATCGAATGACAGCTGATAAATGTGACCCACCAAATGCGACACATCCCCGTAAATGGTTTTGGACCGTTGGGCACAGGCATGAAGAAGTAACTTTTGTTCTGCGTCCCTGTCACTAAAATGGTACACATCAACATTGTCCACAACTTCTTTGCATTCCTTTAAAAGTACGGAGAACTCTCGAACTAGAAATTGTTTGTATTTGTGGTACTCGAATGCACAGTCCCGCAAGTTATCATGCTGAAATCGAAATCCGTAGTGTTTCTCCACGACCCGCAAAATATCCAATTGTTTCAGTAAGGCATCTTCCAATGTTTTAGTATAATTGGAGTTCGTTAGCAGTTGTGCTGTTGCGTTAAGTACATCCAAGTTCATAAAGAAAGTTATAAATTCAGCCACTTCTGCATTTTCCTTCTTCTTAGCATCTGCAGAGCTCCTGCTGGTTGTGAGACCTTCAAGGGACGACGGTGTTGTGGTTGACAGCATTTTGTCTCCGACAACAAGGGCGAATTCACAGTATAGTAAAAAGGAGACAAATATAATTGAGCCATATGTTGGCCACTTAAAACCTAGCCCTGATATTCGACACATTTTCAATCCAAGTTTAGGTTATCATCACTTATCGAGAGATTGAATAATCGATCTTGTTTGGTAGAGTGAATAAATATTTGTTTATTTTATATCCAAAAGCGAAAATGGTACCAATTAGTTTACCACCATCGCGCATCGGCAATGTTTCTGAATTTTTGGTCATCCCATAAAATATTCTGGTCGGTCTGGTTATCCATAGCAATTCAATTAATAAATACAGCTACTTAGATGTATCTCATGTTTTTGATTGTCCAGACGACGTTACAAAAACTGAAAGCCGCAAAAAATCCCTATAGTGTTGGCTCAAACAAGACGTGAGAAATTCCTGACGCCTGGTAAAATCATTACATCACACACAATACAAAACCAACATAATAACCTGTTATAGCAAAAAAATGTGTAAAAGAGGAGTTGATTCTCATGATTTCATTTCTCATATATAAAATATGCTCAAATCCCCATTTAGATAAGCGCAAATTTGACAACTTTGTCAATTTCCACTTTCATTTCCTGTTCCAACCTTGCACACAGCATAACCAAAATATAATATATATTGTTTCAGCTCACATTTTTTACGCAACTGAGCTGAGTGCGACGCGACTCTTTTTAAAACGGTAACGAATATCAAGAAAAAAATCTCAGTGAAAAATGAATTGAAAGCGAATATGAATAGATAGGTATTTTGGTACATACCCAGCAAGCAATAAGATAAAAATATGAAATATATGCTTACTTTAGCTTCAAGTATTTCGTCAATCACGTCGCACGTCCCCAATTTCGTACCTGGCAGTGCTCTGATTTTTTTATTGGGTAGCAAGTATGTTTTGTAGAGAGTTAGACCGAACAGCAATATGAAGACATTGAGTTAGCAACAATGGAAATAGGAGGAAAAAAATCTATTACAAGAATAAAATATGAAAAGGGCACATGGCACATATGCATAGGCCTGTATCAGATATGGGCTTGGGGTAGAATGTGTAGCGTGTCTTGTTCAATTCACTTTTCATCTACATCTAACTTCCTATTTTCAGAAAGAAACCCAGACGTTACATTTTGTTATTGTAGGCATTCCAAATTCCAAAAAAGGCCACACAATCTTTTCTTACCTGTCGTATTTTCTATCTTTGCGAAAAATTTGTGCTATGCATATACCTTATATTCTCTAAATATAGCACAGTCACACGTAACAGGGCTTGCAAAATCATATAAATAGTAAGACTCTGATGAAGTTAGAAATCTTAACTACTTAACAAAGTACTCAAAGAATTGATTGAACTTTCTGAGATATCGTTGTAAATATTACTGATACATGTCATTAATTTAACAGTGGTAGTCCCGTTGTGGGCTTAGGTTATTTTTAGCAACACTTGTATTAGCGAAAATCCGGTTGTCCTCTAGTCAAAATTACAAAAAAGGGATTGCACGAAAGAGAAACTGTATGTTTTCATTTCATTGTTCATTCCGTTGATGTGGCTCTGCGTATGCAATAGTCTTGAGAGCTTCAAAGCTGCTCAGCTTTCTTTAGAAGACGCACCAGAGAGAAAACAGGAACTTTTAGGTCACAGAAGCATGTACACACACCTTTTTTATTTAATGTAGATAGGAAGAAAATACCGTAGTCAGTAGTAGTTCTACCTACTCTAGAATAGTATAGTCAGCATCCATTCTTTTTTACAATTTGCTTGTATGCTTGTGCAGTCGTATAGGGGTTTTTGTAACTTTGTTCGCAAAAGAGAAAAAAATGTAAGATTTACTTCTGCATGAGAGGTCATTCCCGATGAATCTCCTTTTCTTACTTCAATATTGCTTGTTTTCCCATTTCTACTTTTTTCAACTCCTACATGCGCCCATTCTCTGTCAAATAGAGTTGTTTTATTGTATTTCGACCTTCCTCTCGATTCTACTCCTCTGTGCTTTCTATATCGCGACCATGATCATGATGATGGTGATGATGAAGACTGTATTACTGTGTTGTGTACGCATTGCAATTGTGCCTCAGCTTAGCTCAGAGAATGATGGCAATGTGATGATATTATTGCATTGCTTTATTTCACGGCTTGTGTTGTTGGTTTGTGTGCTAGGATATGGTCTCGTGCCAGTGCCAAGCAATTTTAACCAGTTACAAAACAACAGAAAGGCTTGATTCTTTAATGGTAGTTTTGTTTGGTGAAGTAGAGTTAGAATCACCTCGTCCACGTCCACCACCACACCACCGTAACCATCAACGCTGCTACACACGGTGATATGGAAGGAAAAAGCAAACCAATAGAATAGATGAGCAAGCAATAAAGTTTCGAGAGTACACTTTTTAAGTGCGATATAACAGTATTGAAGAAAGTGAAAAAACGACGGGAGGAGAGGGAGAAAGAAAGAAAAAACATTTTTTATAATATTTTTTCTATTGCTCTTATCTTAGTTCAATGTTACATCTACAAGTGCGACTACTATATGTACGATTTACTATAAGGCTGGACGCGGACAACGACACACGGCAAACCAGGCAGGGAAAAGGAAAGTTAAAAGTAGTATAATGTTCTGAGGACTGTAATATGACTATTGTGTAAGCATAGTATACAAAAAGTATGGATTTTGGGAGAGAGTTAAAGTTACGTCTCGCTATTTGCTCCATGTTATGCCACGCACGTGCTCACGTTTAGCCAAGGGGAAAAATGCGGAGGAGGGACACAACGAAAGACTGTGAGTAAAGTAGAATGGGGGAAAAAGTTAGAAAGGAAAATGAATTGGCTATAGCTATAGGGAAATAAAGAGAGAGTACAAGAAAAGCAAAAAAAAACTGAACAAGTTCATTTGTTGGGAGAAGATGAAATATAGTGGAATTGAACAGTTTTCTGTAGAGTCATTCTTCCCGACTCGACTCAAGTGGTAGTAATTTAATGAGTTGGATGAAGAGCCAGTGGCCAAATATTGTGTACAACAATATGTCCTATTTTATACCTACATTCTATGATTCTATAGCCCTGAAATTAATTTTTTTCTCGTAAATTATTAGTAGTAATTTTGTTATGATACAAAAAGTACAGAAGGATATTGTAAGAAGAATTGTGTGTGTGCTCAACTGTGCAAAGAAAAGATCGAATTGGAACAAGTAAAAGTTCGTGATTGTTTTGTAGGGTAACATTTTTGATAGCATTGCTTTCAAAATTAACGTTAATTGAACAAAGGTATGTAAAAGCAGGAGTTGAGATTGAAAAGATTTTTATTTTTTTGATTAATACGTTTCTTTCGCTAGTCACGACATTATCTTAATTGTCAAAAGCAAATAAAATTGCTAATTGTAATGTTTAAGTTTATCACATATTTATCTCGCCTCTCATTGCCATCCGCCATATCTATCGATAAAAGCCAACAAGCAACGGGATAAACACTGACGATAAGTGAAGCAAAACTACTAAGTGGTTTCTCTCGCTTTCACTCGCCTGCGGTTTTTTTTACATTTTTTTCCACTGGGAAAGAAACCAGAAAAAACCAAGCTGCAAAAATTGAATAAACTTTGTGTGAATGTATGAATGAACTGTTAGTGGAAAACAACCACATAACTATAAGCTTAGCTAAGCTAACTCTTTGTCGTCCAAGAAAATATTCCGATGTAGGGTATGTGCAGTATGTATGTATGCCATGTTTTGTGATGGTATGATGTGGTGGTGGTGGTGATGGTGGGAGTAATTAATGTAGTCGTTTTGTTGGCCGTCAAGTCGTTTTCTTGTTTTGTTTCCAAGTAGCAGTCAAGAGTCAAGAAATAAAACTTGTAAAACGAATCTTTTGAAAGTACCAATTAGCAAGCCACAAACAGCCTCTCATACACTCCTTTAATGAGTCATTTCCCCTTTCCTATCCTCGCAGTTTCTTCATTTTACGTGTGTGTGTGTTCACAACAAATGGAATATGAATAATGTGCTATGTGCATGTGTAGTAATATATGAAAATGAATGTACATATATGAATAGAAAACGAAAAATATATTAACAGGAAGTTTAAGAAAGAGAAAACCAGCAACGCAATTTCCGTCGACTTTGTATAAACGTACATGAAAGTTTGATATTTCCAGCTTAGTTTTACACAACAAGGTTTCCACATTTTCCACCAACATACATACATAAACTTCCCCCTCCACCATCATCTTGTAGTTTGCCACATGGTTTTCACTCATTTACAAAATGCATGAGTCTATTGATTCAAAGTTTAAAAATAAGCACAACAAAATCCAATCATAATTGCTTTAAATATGAAAGCATCCAAGAGAAACCGGATGTAACCAACTGTGACTTATTATGCATTAAATACTTGTGTTTGAAAGAAAGGATTTTATACCATAACTTGCTTTATTTGTCTACAGGACGGAAGTCATTACTAGAGAAATACCATTTTAAAGAATGATACTACTAAAAAAAAGTGGAACACGAAAGGAGCCTGCTTTTTGATTATATGCTAATTAATCAGGCGTGTTGCAATGTTTTGTACTGATAGACATTTTTTTTTAAAGAATTGGATTTTTCAATGAATCTAACAGCTGTCGTTGCTCATTTAAAAGCATTTTATACGAGAAAGGTGGAAGTAGGGTGAAAGTTAGATTTCGATTTGTTTCTAAAGAAAAAAGCTCCATTGATTTAACACAGGTTGTCCATCTGTTTCCCTCGAACGGTAAAATTGGCTTGGCAGCCTCATCGCCATCCGGTCGTGTTGCTGCTCTAGTTCAGCTTCGGTTAATTCCATTCTATTGTTATTACCTCATATAAAAGATAACTACATAGTAATTTTTGGTAGTACCTACGTAATTAACGGAAAATGGTTACGATTAGTTTGTCTAGTAAACATACATAATACATACATACATGGCAAGTATGGACAACGCGTGTAGTTCTATTATATCCCTCGAACTGTGACCGCCACCACCGTCACGGCCATTAATTCTACTTTTACGCTTGCCGTTAATCATTTTGATGACCTTCGGTAGCGATGGTATATTGTTCTAGTAGTACAAAGATCTAAAAAAACATAATATGTACTTGTGTGTACACAAACATAAAGTAATTATAAAAAATACTAGTCATGGCAGCAGTGTGTGTCTCTCCCTCCACTCCCCCGATATCATGGTTTCATATGATCTCGGCAAAGTAACTCCCTCAAAGGGGATAGGGGAATCTGATATATAAGTGTATAGTATCGGGTTCGGTTGTGCTCTTAAACAGAGCAGAGTACTACGGAATATGGGGTCCCAAGTTGCTTTGTTTGCTGGTGAAAGTTGGAAAGTCCTTTAAACTGAATTGGGGTCCGACCCGATGATTTCCTCTCTCTCTCTCTCTCTTTTAGATTAGTACATTAATTAGTTCAACAAGAGGAAAGGTTGACCGACGAGGGTATATTAAACCAAATAAAAACTCAACAACATATAAAAGCATATATAAAGTCACGATTCACGACGACAGTATAAAAGCATATAAAGAATGCTCATAAAGAAATCTGCACCGCGTAAAATGCCAGGGGGTTCTTAAATAGAAAAGCATGCTCGTATATATAACATCATGTCGGCTTGCGGGAAATAATAAATAGTAATCAGGATATGATTTACAAGAGGATGCTGAATTTTTTAAATCATATGTCAAATAGACAACGTAGTGGAGAATTTTATAATCCAACTCACATGAACTAAAGCAGGATTTACAAGGACGACTTATAGCAGGACAAATGATTTTATTATGCCTGGAGTTTGAATCGGCTTGCAACAATTGGCTTTAAGTACTCCATTCACTAACTTTACCATTCTGGATAAATTTGAAAAATAAGCAGTTAATATTTATGGTTTCTGCAAAGTCAAAATAACGCATTGCAGATTTGATACGGCTCACTAGTTCTTGTGAAATTTAATTTAGCAGTGGAATACATGCTTTACTTGTAAGCAAAAATGCCTAATTAGCAGAGAGATGGTTATGTATGTACCAAAAAAAGTAATGGAAACGCAAATATTTAAGAAGGATGTTTAGACTCCAAAATCTGATATTCAAGTCGCGCCGGCTCCACAGTAAAAACGAGTTTACCACTTGCCATTTTTGACTATTATGTACCAAAAAAAAATTTAATGGAAACGCAAATATTTAAGAAGGATGTTTAGACTCCAAAATCTGATATTCAAGTCGCGCCGGCTCCACAGTAAAAACGAGTTTACCACTTGCCATTTTTGACTAACGAAGAACAAAAATAATCTGCATAATAATAATATGTGTTTTTTGCAAATACATATTCATAACAAATTTCGAAAAAAATACAAAGGGGAATTCTAATAAAGTATATGTAAATATATACACTAGTTTACTCTCATTCCATTTCTTACTCAAAAGTTATTTTGGTGGCACCACATTAAACTTTCACTCCTTTCCTCCATATATCCTTTCCATTTTTACTTTGTTGGTTTACTAACGAAAATGAAAAAAAAGCTGGACAAAAAAGAAAGTCTTTAGGTATCGTTCCGTCTGCTGCAGCAGGGATGCTGATGCATACCATACAAACTACCCGTTCTACACAAACTAAAAGTTATCAAAGGAGGAAACAAAAAACTAGGCTTTCATTTTGTTGTACCAGTCGACTTATACCATACACATAGTTTTCATTAAAGACAAGTTGGCAGCTGCTATGTATTCTCCACTTTTCTCTTATGAGCTGGACCAAATTTTTTCATTGCATTTTCCTCCCCCTCCCCACCCATCCACTTGACGCCACCCCGACATACATACATGTAATATGTAATATATACCGTCACCATTTTATAATATCCGGCCGGAGTGACGCCGACGCCATTGCGTATCACTATCTTACATAGTGTTTAATGTAGTGATATGTGATATTTTTACAGTCGGGTGGTAGACGAGCAAAAAACTAATTTGTTGTTTTCTTATGCTACTTTATACTTATTGTCCTCAAAATTCATGAAAATAGTGAAAATACATATATACATATTATACAAGCCATTATGCGGCTACTTTGTAGACATATACATATATATTCCTTTGGCAAACACTGCATTATATTAAAAAATATTATGTAATATATTTTATGACTTTTTTAAAGAGTTGTAGCAAGTTTCAACAACAAAAAATGTATCTTATCATTTCTACTGTCATCTCTGTGTGCAGTGCATATCTACGTATTCATATATTTTACAGAACTTTTGGCACTTAATCTTGTTCTATTTTTTCCAAGTTCTTCACGTTTTATTTATGTATATTATGTAGTACAGTCACTTAATAATAATGATATTAGTAATGGGGAACAGCAAGTTACTTCACAAGCAGCAAGCAAACGAAAACCAATAAAACGGTAAAGTAGCAACAATAACATAAACATGATAACATAAAAATAGGTATAAATATGAACATACGTACTATGTACATACATATTTATTATAGAAAGCCATGTAAATGGAAATGGTTGACTAGCGATATAATAATAGGTATTTCTTCTTGTTCTTCTATTATTATACGGGCATTATTAGTTAGGACCACCAACAGCGTAACTTGATTCAATCTTTGGGAAAATAACTGCTATTCTTTTCGTATCTTTTTTTTGCTGACATCGAAGTGTGTTTGTGTTTCTCTGCAAGAGAAAAAGAAAAAATAGTAATATTTGACCGAGATGAGGCATGTCGGTCAGAATTTGCTGAATAGAGAGAAAAACTGATTTTCCTATTATTATACCTCATAGTAATAGTAATAAGCATTTCGCATAATATTGTATACCTACAACCTATATAAATCTAGCGTCACACGAGGAATTTTTCTGTGTGTGTGGAGTAAGTATGTAGGCATAGTAGTACTTACTTTGGATCAATAGGCACACAATACAAAATTGAACAAGAGAATCTTTCAGCAGAAATACAAATAACCTGGTAATGTTCTGTTCCTCCTAAATATTCTCCTAAGCAAACCTTTGGCTCACGTCCTTTCTCTGGACACAAACTAAAGCAAAGTTGCAACAAAAAAAATTATTATGGAAAAAGTAAATCATCACAAAGAATATATACATATATAGTCCCTGCCGACATTATAATATTCAATGTTTTTTATTCGTTGTCAGTTCGATGAAAGCTGAACCAAAAAAAGTAAAAAGCATAAAAACTTAAGCATTGTGTGCCTTTCTCTGCATTTTCTTATAATAATAAAAACGCTCCATTCTCCATTTCATATATCATTTTCCCCGGCCTCGGTTTCTGTTACTCGACGTAGTGGTGACATAAATGGATGTGGAGACACTTTCTCTGCATTTTTTAAGAATAAAACCCAGTTTTTTGTAATGTTACAAGCATGCTACATATATTATATGACTATGCCGTTGGTCTCACAATCAGACCAGAGAGGACAGTGAACTATAGATTCGATTCAATCAGTTAACAAATAGAACATAAAGTGTGTGTGTATACAAATAAGCGTTGAAATATGCTGATATAAAGATGGAAATATATTATGTAGGTATTTTATATTTTATATGTATACGCAACAAGATACTGCACACATATTTCTCCAAAATCTTAAAATGTTTTCTTAGATGGAGCGATGTTATCTTAACTTTCGCCTTGATAAACACAGAGGTCTTATATATACTACCAAGGCTAAGTACTTGCTGTTACCCTTTTAATACTATTTCATCATCACAAAAGGACAAAAACAAGCAACAACAAAAATGTTGAGTCAAAGTCATCTATTACTAAAATGTGAATGCTTATATTCGTAGGTTGAATCAAATCCCTCTTGTCAAGTTGCCACAGTGCTATAACTTAAGTAAAATGTGGAATAAATGAATGGATTGATGTTGGCTGACAGCACTTGATGTATTGAGTGAATAATGAACGTTGTTAGACAAGAAAGATGTATCGCATCTATGTATGTGTGCACATTATACCTTGTAATTTCCAGACCGACACAAGAGGAGAAAGTACTGCTACCCATACATGAATGCATGGAAGAGAGATTAGCCCGTCTGTAATACAAAAACCCAAAACAGAGATCACATCTCTCTCTCTATCTAGTAAACACACTACACATTCCTCATGTGCAGTTTTGGGTTGTAGTAAAAGTGATTATTGTCACACTAAATATCCTCTCGTCTTTAATGTGTCTTTCTAAACGATGTTGTAAAACTTCCAATGATTTCATTATTATCTACAGTAAAAAAATCAGACAACAAGGGTAAAAAAATATTCGGGTATAAAAGCTCTCTTCTGCTGGATGTTACTGTATTGTAGTCGTCTACTCTGGCAGCTCTGGTTTTACGTTCCATTGTTGTGAATCTTCATGATTTGCTTTTTCATGTGCCAAAATACTAAATACAATAAATAAATAAAACCCCACAGTTTGGTAAGGAGATATAGAAGGCAAACAGTTTAATGTGTGAGTATCTACACATGTAATGATTATACAGCAGAGATTATACATCATTCTTCTTTGGCTCGTAAACTAAAAAAAAATATTAGTTTGGCTTTGGTATATTTATAATATTCTAGGGTATTATGATATATAATACAAGAAGATATATTAGAACCAAAGGCGGTGACGGGCGGACGGAAAGAGGAAGATGTATTGCTTCGCTTAAACGAAAGCGAAGGGAAAAGTTTATATGTACAATAATGTTTGGAGAGCTTAATGCATGTAATTTATTTACACGTACTTAGGTACGTACGTATGTACATATTTTATATAGTTTATACATATCTTTATTTATTTATATACAAATATAAATTGAACTTGACTGTACTGACGTGAACATTTTCTTTTACAGGAAGAAGCATGTATGAATGCAATTATCTCTTGTGTACACACAGTCATGTCTGTAGTGAGTGAGTATGTGTGCAAGCAAGCAGAGAGTGCAGTGCAATACGAAATGCCGAATATGATACCAGCCATCCGAGCTTAAAACACGCTCATGTTGTTGTGTTTGCTGCTTGCATTGCAGACTACAATAGAAATGTTATCGTAAGTAAATTGTTCCTTTGGTAAAATATGCCGCTGCTGCTGCTGTTTGAACTGAGCTGAGAGTACACAGATCCATGATCCATGCATGCATTCTGATTTCTCTGTTCCAAAAAAAAAAAAACTTTCAGTGGAAAAAGATTAGTGTATCGCAGCAGACAATGCAGTGAAAGGTCAGAGATTTACTGCAACTGTTTTTATGCTGCAGCAAAGGAGTAGCAGTGAAAGAGAAAAACCCGCCTCCCTACACAGTTTAGTTCACTAGGAAAACAGAATGGAACAAACATAAAAGCTACAAAGTAAAATGTATTGCTGTCGACGTTAATTATTACTGCTACAATGCGAGATATATATAAATATGTATAGCTTTGCAACAAAATGTTTGTACTATAGAAGGGAGTGCAATGAATTGCATATTTTTAAGCGAAAATACAATGTAAAATGTAAATCACCTACAACACATTTACCACGCCACCGCGAACAATTCATTCAGCATCGCTACTTTTTCCTGAAAATTGCATTTCACCATTCACCTTTTCGTTGTTGTTTGATTAGCTGTAAAATATCACATCTTCTTTGCTTTCACCTTTGTTGTCGTTGTTTCTTTTCAAGGTTGAAGGTATGTCCAAACGTACCTTCAAGTATAAAAGTATGTATGTATATCTTGCATACATGCTATGGGTTATACATATGTATACGTATAGCCTATATACTTATACTTGTATTCTGTTTGCTCACCAAAATCCCTTCCGTAAATCTGACCATTTCCCACCTTTCACGGTTCCCGACTGTTCATTCCATTATAATATACATACCTACCATTATGTAGGTATCTACATGCCTACATATGTATATAAAATTCAACAAAATCCCCAAAAGTGAAAATGGAGAGAAAATAGGAGATGAGGACACAGAGAACGTTTATAAATATGAGAAGAAAATTGATCTTTGTAAATCCATCCATCCATATTCTGAAGTGAGCAAGAAGATGGCGAGAAAGGAGAAAAAGATGAGAACTCCATGCTTTGTCAGCTTCCTCTCTTTTCCGCTTTTCTACATACACAATATTATGCAATGCAATAAAATGCTGTATTAGGTTGTACATGTGTACTCACGTGTGTATAGATATTTCTGCGTATAATAATAAGACGGATGCTGTAGTGGCAAGATTGTGGGGGGAGTGAAGGGTAATCTTCTGTATGCCCTCTCTCCCCATTATGCTCAATATGTACATAAGTACATACTGTGCATACACACTTTAACCATTCAATATCCCTTGATCTTGGAGCCGAAGAAAAAAACAATGTAAGGAGAAAAAGTCGTACTATAATATGCGGTTGTATTTTTCTTCTTTATTTTTGTGAAATATCTCAAGATTTGGTTTGGTTTACAACTGTGTAGTATGAAAACCACTTTTTATGAGCTTTGCAAGCACAAATATGGCATATATTATATGATTACGAAGGCGATGATGATGATGATGATTTATAAAAGATAAGCTGGCGATCTAGTATTCAGTATACTTTATGTTTTATCTAATATTTATATACCTTGTTTACTTTGGGATCAAATCAAAAGACGTTTCCTCTTTCTAACAACAAAGTTTGTAAAACAAAATCTGAATATATTCATTACGACTGCTTTAAAAAAAAAAGCGTTTCTACCTGAATATCTACCAATCCTATACAGAGCAGTGGTTGTCTACTCTTATTTTCCATTCTTAAAACCACACACTCCTCTTCGCTTCCGGACTTTTATTTTCAATGTAACGCTTTTTGCATTCACGCATTACTTATGTATGCGCATATGAAATTCATCTGTGTAAAAGGAAACAAGCATTTTGTACTGGAATTGTACGGAAAAGAAAGCAAAGAAAGGATTTTTCTGAAAGACATCGGATTGATTTTTGGTATAGCCTTGGTTTTAGCCATTCAGTCAATAATGCAAACCAAAAATGTTTTGTCGTATTTACATAAGCAATGTATTTAGGTATATTTGTGTGTGTGTGTGTGTATCCGTTTGCATTGATTGTATTTATTCATGAGATGAGGTTACTTAGGTACACATGCTCAAACCAAATAAATATCAACAGAAATTTTGTTATGACCTTCTTATTTTTTCATGGAATTGCATATGTAATAATATTATTGTTTTCAATGTCAGTATCGCTAGTAAAGTACATAAAAAGAGGGAAATAAATAAGCGTCAATCGTAAAATGACAGATGGCGATGACTTTGACTGTTCCAAAGCCTCTGTATAAGTAAATAATATATGAATTTTTATTTAAATGCAAACAACATTTTTGTCAAGGTCTCAGTTTTATTACACCGTTTTTATTTTTATAATGCGCAAAATATAATGGAAAAATGTCCATGTAACCGTCAACAGTCAATATTACATGACTTTCATTGTGTATTCAAATTATTATTCATTGCTGTAAGCCATTTTTTGTTGAAATAATACAAAAACTTTTGGACTGAAATTTAACATGAAATCTGGCTCAATCAAATTCACGAATCAAATATCATACAAATGTTGGATGAGAGATACAATACCAATAATTCACGATAAAAAATAATTTCCATGTTACAATAATTGTACGCAAAACTCTGCTTTCTTTATTTGAACCACGTTTGATACGTGACATGTTCAATTGTTTTTACCATGAAAATTTTACCATTTCGTTAGTAACTAAGACAACTTACAATGGAATGCGCGCGAAAGTTTCAAGTTTCTTGAGAAAGCGGTATTAGATTCGTTATGGGATGGGTCGACCCATATAACGTGTAATCTCTACCGATGGTGTAGTAGAAAATAATTCACTATTGTTAGCTTTTTAAACATATATCTCAATCAGTATCAATACAGCTATAATATAAACTATCACAATATTTAATGTAAGGTAGAATACATTATCATCCTCACGAATTATCCATTATCCATGATGGCGATGTTGGAGAGTATACAGATCAAAGTATGATGCATGAGCTTAAAGCAACGCAAAACGCAACGGTTTCATACATACAATGCGTTTGCATTTATCATCATCATTACCACATGTATGTTTGCACACTGAAGCTACCAAGTGTATAATAACAGCTCACGAAAAATGCTTTCACCAACACCGCTACCACAACCATCACCATCTTTTCTCTCCCTTTTCTCCTTTTTTCTCTTGCTTTTCCTTATTCACACAGAAAACTAGCTATTACTCCATTTCATTGCACTTTTCCATCACTCTTGTGTATCTATAAATAAGAAAGAATAATAATAATAATAATAAACGTAATATATATTATACTTTGTGTGCATAAGCTTTTATATTTCTACAGGGTGGATAAAACGCTTACTCTCACTCCAATAGTAGCTGGTTGAATGGCTGAATGGATGGATGTATTCATAAAAACGTGTCTGTCACTTTATTACACTTAGTTGGTTGACATTGAAAGTATGTGACGCATGATACAATGTGATGTGATGTGGACGTAATATGTAATGTCACCGTCACCGCTACTCTATTCCGTGTAATATAAAAAAGGATGATGTTTCTGATGGCGATGATGGCGGCGATGATGATAATGTTTTTCTTCGCTTCTTTGCACTATTTTTTTACTTCTATATCCCCTCAGAAGAAGGCGAAATAAAAGAAGA
Organism: Zhuqinia jingwanae; assembly: GCA_027744095.1. Taxonomy (NCBI): domain Eukaryota; kingdom Metazoa; phylum Arthropoda; class Collembola; order Entomobryomorpha; family Paronellidae; genus Zhuqinia; species Zhuqinia jingwanae. Next base: position 4,205 of record JAHZNC010005844.1, on the reverse strand, counting down.
AAATGAAGGTTTTTATGCGTTTGTATGCTTATCCGCCCTTCTCCTCACTGTGCCATGAAAGAAACATTTTTATTTTCTTCACTTTGCATTTTTCCACTTGCTCTTCTCAGCTTCCATGTTCTTCTGGTTCGTGTCATTTTCTTCGTGCCCTTTATAATGCTGAATGTTGACTTTCATTCCATACATTATTATTCTACGACTGCTGATGAAAAGGATTATATATACTTTGTATTTTATTCACAACATGCACGTACGCATACGTAGGTTGTTTTATAGTATACAATATCTAGCATGTTTGATATTCATACAATTTGCTCATATTTCATCTAAGCTTTTTAATACCTTACTTACCTTATATTATTGCACCTTACTTCAGGGGTATTGCGATAAAAGGAGGTCTGACGATAATCAAAAGGGACAGGATAATTTTGTTTAAATGAATCAAATAATGAAATCACCAAAATTTGAAATCGTGATAACAAGAGCAACGCCAGCATTCCGCTCCATTAATAACACAGGTCACAAATTATTGTGATGATATAAAGTTATGCGTCATTCCAACGATGGTGAAAACGTGAGAGCAAAAAAAAGGTTAAAAGCCATGAGATATAAAGAACATTTTTGACTTTCACAAGGAATATAGTACACGATTGTTGGCTGTACCATCTATACGTATGTAGGTACATATTCTTATTCTGAAGTTGTACAGGTAAAAAGGTACCCTTGATCCCGAGTGAGTTACAAGTGAGAAGTAGAATTGACTGCTGCGTGAGCCATTAGTCCTATTCCTTATCCTGTCTCAGTCTGATTGCTACAGAATTTCTGTGCAATGCTTTTAGTGCTTGAAAGACAAATCCAACTCAAATATACAGAGAAATTTCTTTCCACGAATGGAAGCGCACGTAATCGTACTTTACAATTTGCCGTGTCCCTCAGAAATTGCCGTTGTTGGAGAGTGGAGAAGAAAATGTCCAAAAATAATGAACTTTTGTCTTGTTCTTCTGAGCAGAATATTTTCTTAAGTTTCTGTTAAAAAAAAACTTTTCTGCCGACAAAAACTTTTCTGTCTTTACTTTTTGGCGGTGGTGATAATATAGTGAAACCGGTACTGCGTCTGGACTTTCTGCTTAGTTAGTTTTGGTCTCCGTTCTCCTGTCTCGGCTCTGTATGTGACGAGACAAGATGATGACTTTTTTAACTTAAAACTTTATTATTGTCATATTGGCAGGCTCTGCAGGGTTCTACTATAATTTCAAGAAAGGAGACAGCAGTAAAATGGCAAAATACTAAAAAGACAATAAATTTCTTACTTCTTCAAACTGATGGAGATATCATTTACTCGAAATGATACAACATGAGAAGCCTTTTTACGGTTGAACACAACAAAATGAATTTCTTGGAATGAAAACTATGAACCGAGCTACGTTTTATGGTTGCAAATGTCAAATGGGAATACATTTTGACTTCCATACACTATAGCTTTATTGTGGATGTTGTTTTATACCGGTTCTTCGAACACAGCACCATTGTTAGACATTTTTAAGTATTTATTGTAGTTGTATAAATTGTTCCAGAAATGTCAATATAGGGACTAAATACAAAAAATGGAGGTTTAGCGCAGGGCAGAGTGTAACTAAAGCAGGTCTTATGAATGAAATATATATATATTTTTTTAATAAAACATTCGAATAAGTCTTCTGTTCAATGTTATGCTTTCTCTATTTAATCAGTCAAACTATTTCTACATATGAACAGTTTTATAACTAAAGAGTGATGCAATCAGATCTTTCCTTATTCATGAATGCAAGCATGAATTCCTAATGTACATAAGGTTTTCTTTAAATCGGAAGTGAAAAGAAGTCTCATGATGATATGGTTTCATAATAATCATTTAGTCTGACTTCAAGACGTTTATTTTCATTGAAAAAGGAATAAAAGTTAATGAGAATAAAAAAACAAGCGATGAAGCACTGTAATAGAGTGTAATTATGCTGATTTATTTGTGCTTTCTAAATAATATTATTTTGGAGTCTGTTATTCCATGTTATTTGTGTCTAAAAGGGAGCATTTGCGCATGAATGAATAGAAGAAAAAAACAATTTTATAAATTTTATTGCCATTAAGAAACAATATATTAAGCTAAGACAGTTATGTATTTATTATACGTTCCTTTGTTTATTGTTTTTTTTTCAGACGTGCCAACATAAATGCAGCATCAATGGTTGGCCTCGTGTCAGAGGTTACTCAACATTATCACCAAGAGGAGCAGCATCACCTTATCCTTATCCGGCTCAAGCTATTCCACAAGGTCACCAAGACTTTTAGGAAGTTGAGCGAATCTGCGACACGTCGAGTGCGCCGTAGTAAACGTGGACGACGGGAGGTTAAAATCCAGACAGAAACGGGTGATTCCATGTTGTGCTGTGGGCGGCGAAAGGTAAAAGACTTTTGAAATAACTTTGTCCCTTTTTGTTAACTTAATACTTTGCATCATCAACTTTAGTAAATATACCTAGTAGTTTATCTACGTGTTCCATATATAACCTTATTTAATTTGATAACACTCAACTCTTTCACTTCAGTTTTGTAAGCGTTTATGTTTATCAAAAATGTTGTGAAAAACAAAGCATACTATTTTTGTGTGAACGTGTAAATAATTTCTAAAAACACACCCACACACACACACACATACTGAATACCAATGTGCGGAGATGTAATTTTTAGTGGCAAAAGCTATATATCCAGTTCCTGTTTGTATGTATTTCCGTGCATTTGCATGGCAAAGACTAGCGGCTAAATAGGAAACAAACAGATCAGAGAGAAAGTAAGAGGACGAGGATGACGACGACGCGACGACGCCATAATGAATAGCATTTGGATTTGCTAAAACTACAATTAAGTGAAAGCATAGCAGTCATCGAATTAAACATGTTTTTGTATAGAGAAAAGGATGAGTTGGCTAAAAAAAATGAAAATGACAGTGGCACGTACTCTCTACTTTTCTGTCTACGAGTTTATTCGTATCATGAAAGGGAAATTATGCAGACGGTGCGTGATTTTCTGTTTAAAAATAGCTACATGATGTGAGGAGATGTGATTATGATGATGATCATGTCTTTTCTTTCTACATGTTCATGAAGTTAAGCCTGTTGTATGGTGTGTCTATAGTGTCTACACTCTACAAATACATCATTATATGTATCTATCTATAGTAATTTACCTAGATATTATTATGTAGTCTCGATCTCTATAAAACGAGTGAAGACATCTGTGTGTATATGTGCAACATACTACATGTTATGTATGTATTTGATTGTGTTGTTATATCTACAAAGATGTGCATAGCCACTACTGGTGCTACGATAATTAGCAGTAAACCAAACATTTGCATAAATCAGAAACGTCCATTTCACTTTTAATTACTCCCATTACGACATAAAAGTGCTTCTGGACAAAAAGAGAGTGCGAGATACATGTACCCATATAACCATTGCAGATACATGTAGTCTTGTCGGCGACTCCTTTTCTTTCCCCGGCTGCTTACCACTCATATCCCCATTATCATAATCATAAATATAATTAGTTATCTCTCTCATAGAAAATACGTTATACATACATGCATAATTATTATTTTCAACATCTATATGCACTTCTGCCAGCCCAGTCTTATAATTACTTCCGTTGACTCCTTTTTGACACCACACGCACTCCGCGCGTAAAGACGGACAGCACACGACAACAGGGTGAAAGAAGAATACGAAATAAGTCGTTCCCCTTTTGTATTCCCTTGAAACATTTCTTGTGTGTCCTTGTGTGCGTTTGTTTATTCTTTGTCCTTTTATATGTACCTACTACATTCATGGTAAATGATGAAGCTGTGAGTATGAACCTCTCGGGTATCTTCATGTATTTCCTCATTCACTTCCCCTGTTCCCTATTGTCCTGGTAGTCTTTTTTCATGAATGAACACTTTTAGGTTAAGAATTTTGGCAGGAGACTATCGGACACGGGGAAAGAAAGAATAGCAATAGCTGCAGTAGTAGTAACAGCAAACAGCTTCTATGACATGGCATAAACTACCGCCAATAAAATAGATGAGAAAACAAATACTAGTATGTTGTGGGGTGGGTGAAAGTAGTAGGAGACAAAAACCATCGTTAGTATATGCAGGAGTCCAAAAGTAAATAGCGAAATAGTATGGTTGT
>JAHZNC010005843.1:0-20586 GCA_027744095.1 Zhuqinia jingwanae | reverse complement strand
TAAAACGTGAGCTCATCATCACACGTCTCTGGTGATGTTTTCGCGTTTGTGTGTGGCTTGACTTTTTTTTCTCTTCTTCTCTTTTTTTCCTCTGATTTTCTAATACGGCAGCAGATGAAAGACTGCAGATGTAATTATTATATGACAGCAGCAAGCAGAGTAGCTGCAAAAGAGGAGAAAAAGAGTTTATATCAATTTTATGTATATCAAAAAATGTAAGTAGTTGTAGTAGAAAAAAAGAAAAGGATTAAAACGAATTTAGATCTTAGCAGGAGCTCTCTATTGAATGTTTTGAAAAAAAGTAGATTAAGCGAAAATGTTCATTCATTCATTCATACACAATAATAATCAACTCAAATGTTGAGCAGACCTTAGGGTAGCACAAAAAAAGTTGATTCTATATCCATTTTTTTCGTAAATAAATCTTGTCTGTGGCTTGGCTTAAAATTCCTACACATTCAGAGGACGTAACCAAACAGAATTGAAAGGAACCTTCTTGAGTCTGACTGAGCTGAGCTACGAGATATGACGTGATGGATGCATACATCACTCATGCTTTCATCTTATCATTCACAACTGTAAATTGAGAATAAATGGTCATAGTTTATGTCAGTAAGTTAAAATGATAATGGCAATACATATACAATGCCCAAATACAATGCTCTCATGTACGTATTATTATTGCAGAGTGCAGAGTACATCAACAAAAACAGACCTTTTCGTTCATTCTCCTTCAAAAAAAATCTTATTTTTTTCTGGCATTTAATCTTTTTTCTTCCTGTGGTCCAGGCACATATATATCGTCCACACAGCAAAACAGTCATATTAACAATAGGTATATGTGCATATATATATGATGTAGAGTATTCCTTCAAGCTTAAAAATATAACATTGCCAACGAGAGAGAGAGAGAGAGAGAGAGAGAGTAAAAGATTAAAGCTAGAAGCTCTACTGAGGCTACTCTTGCCGCTTGAGTTGATGAGTAGAAGATGTTTACTTCCATCAAGAAGTAAAATTAATATCTCACAAGAATACATTCCTACACGCATGTCGTCCGTGTATATGTCGTAGTAGCTTACTTAAACTTCGACCCTTGGCATTTCCCCTGGACACTTCCATTGACATCATCTTTTTCTTCCTCATCGCCATCATCATCAAAAAGCTTATACATAAAATATCAACTGTGCTGCTGCTGCACTCCACTTCATACTACTACCGTTCTTGCCTTGGCACTTCCTTTTTTTTGAAGTATTATCTTTTGTGTTGCATGCATGAGCTCCTGTCCTGACATGCTATTTCCTTTTCAGATGGTGACGCTCTCGCTCTATATATTACATAGCAAAAGGGACAATTCTGATAATTGTTCAGGAAAGACAGTACCCACTTACATTGCTACATTAAGAAAGATAAAAAGACACTTTTCCTACAATATATCAAGGTACGTAATATATACATATATCAAGATGAGTTGGCGATGAGAAGAGCTTTTTATAGATTAATCTGGTGCACTTCTCGCGAACCATCATTCTATCATCAACGCCTTTCAACTGAAAATTGTGCGGATAGGACATAGTACAAGAATACGTATATACATACTTTATTATCTTCTCTCGGGTGAATGTGTTGAATTATGGATACCATGAACCATAACACACTGTTTTTGTTGTGCAGCTAGAGAGCTATCATCGACATCATCTCCGACGACAGTGTATGTGTGTGGTTGATGTGATGTAATGGTACAAAAAAACTGCAGTAGAAAACCTAACGTGGCGGTGGTATATCACTTTTTTTGCTGACAGTGTTGGCGTTAATGATGATGGCGTGTCCTACTGTTACTCTCTCCTGCTCCATGAGATAATGAAAAAAAGAGGATATACACAGAATAAAAACAGCAGAGCACAGTGATTCTTTCGTTTTAGTTGTGTGTATGCCTCTCTCTCTCGGTGTCTGTTCCTCTTGCTTGCTTGACATTCATCTTTCTTTGCTCTGATTTACTCATTCATAATGACACCTTGTGTTGTTTCATTAACAGAGAAAACGTATGATTACATGGAAAACTAAAGAAAGAAGTAGTTGTAGTAGTGAATATAATACATTGTCTGCTGAGAAAAATGCATTATACATATCACCCATGAAGAGCATCGAATAATGAAAAAAGTTCTATTATTTCTTTTTTTCACTACTACCACCACCACCGCCGCCGCCGGTTTTAAGTGTACATGACATTATAATGGTTGTTCCAAACCCAGGATATTTTTTGGCACTTTATACTATCATTATCACTGGGGTAGATTACATACTTACACAAATGACAAGAAAACAATAATAATATATTTTGGGCATGCATAAATTGTAGACCTACATTTGTATGCAGATATACATACATACCTAAAAAAATATATACATACATATGTGTACATGTATTATCTTTATGGGAGAAGCGTAATAAGCACAATAAGAAAACACTTAAAATTGTTTTTGCTTTTTGACTTTTAAAAGAAAAAAAGAGAGGCTCATTGTTGTTAGCGTGGTGAAATCTGTCTTTGTCTAATCTAAATGACTCCAGACATTAAAAAAAGGGAGAAGAGAGATGAGAAAAAAAGCATATACTTCTGTTATATTGCTTTGTGTACAGGAGGGAAAAAATGGGCTGCAAGTTGTTTGAAAGAGCAAAAGGGCATTACATACTTTTTCTTCTTCTTCGCAGTTAGTAAGAGGAGAAAAATAAAAAAAATTAAGAAACGAGAAAAGTAAGAGATGAGCACGAGCTACACACACACACAACTTTGTTTGAAGGCATACCTTTGTTAGAAATGCGAAGCAAACATATCATCACTTTTATATATTTACTTTGTATGGTTTTTGGCCTTGAGAGCGGCTGGTATAGTAGTGTAAAGCTTCCAGATTAGTTTCTTCTTCCCCAGTTGAGCTCTAATAACAACACTCGTTTATTTCCTTTTTCCTTAAATTCCTTTTTGTACACGTTTTTAACAAATGATAAAGTGGCGGAGATGGATCGCAGTAGTAGCTGAGGAGGAAGGAAGGAAACAAGAAAATGAGAATGGGTATATGTTTTATATGGATAGATGGGAAGCAGGCGGGCAGGAATAAAGTGCACAAAATGTATCAAAAAAGTATAAAAACAAAAAGGCACCCCGAAAAAAAAATTTAACTGGTTCTGATGCTCCTTACTAGTACTTCCTACAGTGCGGCTGAGATTTTTTTTATAAACGTGGAAGGAAGGAAGAAGAAAAAAATGTGTAACGTGTATTGACTTGCAGTTAGGGGAAAAATACCAGATGTTTGAAATGGAAACTGTTACCGTTTTTATAGCAGAGTAATATTGCATTTTCTAAAAGGATAGTAAGAGTAAGAGAGAGAGAGAAGAAGTAAAAGAGGTAATATATAAGGATATTAACATAAGAATAAGATGGTAGCATAACAAACCATAACACAATATACTATATCCGACTTACGACACAAATGGTCCCCTGTTCTGCAACTCTCTCTCTACTTTACTTTCTCACCAGCTCTGCTTACTACTACTGCTGCTGTTCATCTTTGTTGGATAAAAATAAAAAAAATAAAAAATAGTGGGCAATATCATTAAACGGGAAGTAGTAACCAGGATAAAGCCCGATGATTGTATTATATATGTTATGTAGGTATCTCATATCATATCACACAGTACAACGTCTTCACATACACACACACACACACACCAGGAGAGGGTGAAGTGAAGACAGAAGAAAAAAGAGATAAGCTTTGTGAAGAAAAAGTAGTAGAATAAGAAAGAAAAACGGATTTTGTTTGTGTGAGTATTTGAGAATTTTGAAGGGATTTAAAAACCGTCATCGTCATCATCCTTGCATCGCCTGATTCGATGAGTAAAAAGTGCTTGTAGCTATTTAGAACATAATGGATGCATTTACTTAACAGGAAAAGGTACATTTTTGCTGAGATTTTTTTTCCTCGTAGAATAAAATGCTGCTGCCCCCGGATTTTCATGTGAGATGCATATTATTGAAGAAGAGAATGAATTACAATATTAGGAAAACAGATGCTGAGAAAAAAAATCTTGATTTTTTTGGTGCTGTTTGGTTTTTTGTGGTTGGATGTTTTGTGTGTGTGTTGTGTTTTGTTTGAAACAGATGAGAAGTCTTTGCTAGTATGACGAATGAGTACAGGGATTGGGGATGGATGAGCTCATAATATGCATGTTTCATGATGTGTGCTGTGTGCAGAGTGCGGATTTTTTTGGATTCAGAGGTTCCATATGCGTTTTTTTCTTGTTATTTATGGGAAATAGAAAAGATAGGGAATGGTGGTGGTGGTGGTGGGTGCATGCATGTATGTTGTATATAATATTATAGATAGATGATAGAAAAAGAGATGAAAGAAGTGAGTAGACAAATGAGGCCTTCCATTAGTTAACTGCCCTGTTTTGTAAGCAAATGTGGCCCTGTTTTGGTTCTCTGCTCTTGATCTGCTCTTATTTTTTTTATCCTCTGTTGATGTTTGCTGCTGTGAGATGCAGTCTCTGCAGTTTACCTTGCTACTCTTATGCATACATACAATAAAAAAAATTGAGCACATATATAGAGGGATACCCAGTAAAAAAAGGAACATGGATAACTATTGAAAAATTTATTCTAGTTCTATAAACACCATCAGTCTAGAAAGCAAAGCATGTTGGCAGATAATCGGGAGAAGACAGCAAAGAAAGAGAGAGAGAGAGAACCGACATTTTCCCTTGCTACTCACATCAGTAATATTTTCACGTGTCTACGAAGAAAAAGTATACCCCAAGCCAATTTTGTTTCATTCAACTTGTGTCTTATAATATGCTTGCAGCAGCATCATCCAGTCAGTCAACTATGCATGTATATGTACCTATAAAAAAACTCAAAAGGAGTGCAGCACTCCATTCCACCACCACCAACGCTCTCTGATATCTCCCTACATGAATAACAGACTGTGCCCGCTTAAGCTAATGAGTGACGAATATCCCGTGTCATGAATTATTGAAAGAAAAAAAGGGAGAGTAGAAGAAAAAAAACTGTTTCTTGAAGAATGAATAAGGAGTCTACTACAATCCATAAATGTGCATTTACGTCCGCATGTAATTTTTGAAAAAGGTTTTTTATCCATCCAACAGCCATAGCAAAAGGGAGAGTTTTCGCTCTTATTATTAACGTTTTAAAAAGTACATCATAATATGTGTATAGTACACGACTCCAGATTTTCTGTATCAAACAAACTTGTACAGCAACTACGAATCCAATAATATTTCTGTATGCCATTTATGTCTGTGCTTTAAGCAGTATATAGGAGTCTATGGAATATATATAAAATGTAGATGTAGCGAACCACGTACCATTTTATATATTTTTGGCATATGGTCAACTAGGGAAAACGATGCATGCATCGGACGGACTGGGCTGATGATGATGATGTGATGTGCATATAGATATGCATGTGTGTACTGTACTCACTCACTCATCTTTTCTCATTTTTGTACAACATACAAACTTGGTGAAAATCGTGAGCATCATCATCCATAGAAAATAAGAGGACGGAAAAGAAGAGAAAAACGCATTAAACTTGTGTGCTTTCATCGAATTTCTTTCTTCGCTTTATACTCTTTTTCTGGCTGATATTCTATATCTGTGTATGCCATCATCTTTCTCTTCCACAACAGCACACAAGAAGCAAAAAATAAAAAGTGTGTTGATGCTACTACTACTACTGTTATTGCGATGATATCAAAGTAAAAAGTAGAAAAAAATGAAAGTATGCATGAAATTTTTTGTATCCATTCATATTACCTTATATATATACATACGTTATACACTGTTATTCACCGTCATCTTGTGTGCAGAGACAGATGCACTATATAGCCCATTTTTTTTACTACCATGCCATAATATTATGTATATGTACTTGCATTAAGCTAACCGCCACCACTACTACTACTGCACATATAAGTATATATTATATCGAGCAGCAGTGAAGAAAGTAGGAAAGCTTTTCTGCTAAACTTCACCACGACAAGAGGTATATAAAGTAGCAGTAGCGTCTAGTCTGAACACACACATACACACATACACGGAACTCCAGCAATCCAATCAAGAAAAGCACGCTACACACCACCATCATCACACAACTCGGCATCATCCAGCCGGGTTCACTGTCCGCATGTCTGCCCTAGACTTCTTTTTTCCCTCGCTTCTCTCTCCATCCATTCCAATGATGATGAGAATTAAAAGGATGAGAAGGATAGTGCAATGCAGAAAATTATTACTATTACTTCCACTACTGCCACTGTCATATACGAACATATACATATATATAGAAGCACGTCTCGTTCAACATTCCATAAAATATCATGTTCCAAATATTACGGTATATATATCTTCAACTAAGAAAAAGTTTCAAAACCAAGTATTTTTCTTGTATGTCCACTGGAAATATAGAAGTAGACAAAAAAGTATGCATATACCCAAAAGCTGCTGAAGGGAGAAAAACTGGAACGAACTCAACGTACTTTACTTACAGCTTGCTCTTCTTCTTCTTCTTCTTCTTCATGGCTGATGGCAACCATTTTCTCGTTTTCCTTGTGTCTCAGAAAACGCAGCAAAAAATATTTTCTCCTTTAGACTCTGTCTCTAGCTGGTTTTGTTGTTAGAGATGATGATGATGATCATGCCAACGATGCTATTTTTCGTGATACATAGTGCCATTTTTTACATACCATTTTCACTATGAGCTTCCTTTCACCAGCAGCAGCAGAGTCCAAACTCGGTTCATATTATCATGCAGCTGTAGTAGAGTAGAAAGCAAAGTCATAGCACAACAACAACAACGACAACGACGACGACCATGCAGCAGCATGGCTTTGGTGTTAGGAACGTAAGTAGTAAGTAGTTGACGATGATGATGATGATGGATGCAGACTTTTCTGCCATTCTATTATTATTCTGTAATAATAATATAACATTGGCAAAGAAAATTCTCATCTGTGTGTATCCTTTCTCACTCATATATGTATATACTCTCAAAACAGCAGCAGTCACCTTTTCCCAACAAAGATGTGCCTTGTGGGATTTTCATCAGTGGAAACAAAACCAGGGAAAAGGGACGCCAAGAGAAAAAAGACAGTGAACTTAGAGTTATTTGCTGTTACACACACACAGAGAGAGAGAGAGAGAGAGAGAGACTGCATGTTGTAGTATAGGAAAAAAAGTAGGAAAATGTGCGGTCTCTGACGTTTTTTACCGTTTGTATATACAATATACCATGAGTATAATAATAATAGCGTGTTTTATGCATGTATATTTTTTTTCCATCAATGTGTGCTCAACTGAGCTGCTGTCTTACACATGCAGCAGCACACTAGCCTAAAAAATATTAATATCGTAAAAGAGCAGAGACTATGAAAAAAAGACAAAAAGGAAGAAAGAGAGGATGCCTATATATGTGAACCCACTATTGCTTCCAAGAACTATCAAGAGAAGAATAAGAGATGTTCTTTCCATTACATCACATCTATTCTTTAGCAAAAAATATATAAAACATGCTTGCTTTTGGCTCATGAGATGATGGTGAGCAATGCTGCTGCTGACTAAAAATAAAGGAAAAGGAAGAGAAGAAGAAGAAGAAAAGAGACAGAGATGCTTCCACTTTTCCCTCTACTTTTACTACTACTGCCACCACTGCTGATGTTGTTTTGGTGGTGGTATAGAAGAAGGTGATGACGAAAAAGAGAGAGAAAGGCAGAGAGAGCTGCAGACACAACATGCAATATGAATAGGCGCTTAGAAAACTTGCAAGCAAGTAAAACTGACGGTGGTGGTGGTGGTGGTGGTCGGGAATGTGAATGTGTGTACTTTTTTTTGCTAGAGAGGAAGCAGGAACCTACGATATCGACCCTGAGACGGGTCGATATCCCCAACCACGCTGCCTAGTTTTTGGGAATTTTCTCTCTTTCTCTTTCACAATGTGTTTTGCTTGTGTGTGTAGAAAAGAGGTACCTATATTATTATTATGCAGTGTGCCCAAAAAAAACTTGCTTGAGCGCTTTTCTCTACTACTCACACACACACACAGTTTTCTCGCGCCATGTCTTTGTATGAATGTTCATGAAAATGTGGAAGTTCCGTTGGTTGGTATAGCAAAGCCGCTGTGGTGCAGCAGCAGTGACGGCAATTTTTTTAGTTGCTCCACATAAAAAAGTAGTAGTACGATGAACTATTATAGGAAGATAAGACTGCCGTTAAAATGCCCTTAGTGCTTAAACTTGGAACGTTAGAAATGCCACACAAGTGATGTTGAAGATGCTAAAAAAATGAAGAGAGTTTTTACGTTTTCTCCTTTTTCTTCTTCTATTTCTCATGCTTGTTCATTGCTGCGTTCTGCGCTGTTTGATGGCATAGCTTGATCATAGTGTTTTGGTGGTAGTAGAGCAGAAAATGAAGAAAAAAATTGTTTAGCTTACCTCTTCTTCTTCTTTTTTTCTTCTAACGTTTCTTCCTTGATTGCATCTAAAATTGAAGCAGGGAAAAGAAGAAGAGAAAAAAAGGAATTCAGTCAGAAGAAAAAGTTACCTTCGAGAGAGAAAAAAGAAGCGTACCTCGTTGAAGTTCACTCATCTCTTTCTGCTGTTGACTAGGAATATATATATTTATATATATTTTTGATGCTTTTTCTTGCAAAACTTGGAAAATATACTATAGGCACTAGTAATCTTGTATGCATTTTCACTTCCGTTTGAATAGATTACATCTCTCTCCGGGTGGGAAATGTATAATAAATAATATGGGTATCTACTTATAACGTACGTATAGGTATGTGTATACCGCACAGTTTTAGGCAAGTTTGTTGGACCATACAAAAGGGTTATTCCGATGAGACCCACAAACTCTTCCTGAGTCGACAACTGCTGGAATGAAACGAAGCGAGATCCCCAAAATACCATATTATTACGCAGATATACATATATACATACATACATATCTTTACCCCTTTTTTTAGTATGTCATTTTATTATATATGTACATGGATGATAAAAAGTCTTGAACATTTCTTTTTGTTGCTGAGACGTATGCATTTCCCAGTTCCCAGCAATGAGACATTTTTTTCTCCTCTTGTAATGCAATATGAATGTATGTATGTATATGTATAAGCTACTAATGTATGTTCAATAGTGTGTATATTTCACTCTAAAAAAAGAGGGAAAACATTTTCTACTTCATCACAACAACATCCTATTTCTATTTTCTCTCTCTCTCTCACTTTTTCTCATGGCATGACAGTTGAGTTTGTTATGTCCAAAGACCTTCCACCCTTTTCCCATTTTATCATGTATATACATACCTACTTTTAACCTCTAACAAGCAATTGTCTTTCTTTTTCTTTTCCTGTTACATGGATAGGATTTTTGCATTTTTCTTTTTCTCTCGAAACAACATCGAAACAGAAAGGGAAAACAAAAAATAGGGACTACGATTTTCATATTTTTTTCTTCTCTACTCTCTTTCCACCTGATTCAGTAGGATAATAATAATAAATGAAAATGCATGGTATTATCTATACCTATTATTATGCTAACTGAAATAGCTTTGGGACCTTACACTATTTCTGGATGGAGTAAAGTAAAAAAAAAGGAATGCACCATAACAATGATGAAGATGATAATGGGTAAAATAAGTGAACTTGCTACAAACAATGTTTTGAATTGTGAAATCATTGATGTAGATGGTACACATGTACTTTATATCTACGTAAAGCTACTCTGTTTTTCTAAATTTATTACATGGCATCATACCAATCTTATTAGATTACATGTCCATACCTAGTACGTTTTTTATTTTTTTTGAGCTGCTCTGATTTTGCTCATCATGTTGATGTTTTTCTATCAGCTGGTGTGTTGCTTGTGGATCCTCAAAGCACAATGGTTTATTACTTGAATAGTGTTCCTGTGACAGGGCTGATGAGACAACGATGATGATAAAAGGAGGATTTTCTATTTTCTCATTTTCCATGCTTCTGTAGTTTCTATATCATGCCATCAGGAGGATATACAAAAGTGTATCATTATATTATATAGTCACTAGCCACCTAGTATTTATATATAGAACGTGACATTATATATAATATGCCATGTTGCTCTCAGTCAGTGTCTGTGTGCCATGTCATGGTCGTGTTTGTCCCATTTTATTTTTTATTTTTTTGCGACACGTTTCTTCCAACAGCTAAAAAAAATCGACTTGTGTGCTCTCATGGTACGAGGATATTATGCCATGTTGATGATGATGATGATGATGATGCCAAAAAAAGCAAAGCAAGCAGGAATAAAAAAGAATGTGCAGTATGTGTGTGTGTGTGTGTGTAAGGGGAAAATTTTCTCGCATCATAATCCTCACTCAAGATATGATACGACAATAATAATATGATAAAGCGCTATGTGTATAAAAAAAGGTTATATGTGTATTGAGGAAAAGCGATGACAAAGCTGAACTTTTCAAAGTGGCGAGGCGGTGTGGGTATTGGAGTATGAATGATGTGCAAATATTATATACATTATATATACCTCTAGATATACGTGTATACGGGGTTTCCTATTTTTTCCTTCTTCTTCTTCTTCTACCTTTCGGCCGTATATGAATATCCTTCTTTTTTTAAATCATGTCATGTTGGTATGTAGGTATATGGTGCAGGTTGATCTATAAAAAGTAGTCGTCTATATATATTTATGCGGGTTATTTCTCGTGAAAAAAACTTTTTTTCTTTCGCTTTTTAGTTTTCTATTTCGTGGGGATAAAGAGAAGAAGAAAAAAGTTGGGAAGGAGACGAAAAGATAGAAAAATTGCAAGATCAATAGTCAAAGACATATTTTTGGCCTTGCTTTCTTTTCACTAGTTTTTTTTGGTACCAGATAAACTATACATACCACTACAATCACTCAACATAAATTGCGACCATTTTTTTGGTTATATTATATAATATATATTTATAATGTTTGTATATGTATGCCTGTGTCGGAAAGTATTTTTTTTATCGAACAATAGTAATACTATTTATAAGTAGCTTTTACTTAACGTCTTATGTCATTTTCTCCATTTTTCACTTTAAGTCTCACGACCAGTTGGTTCCAGAATCAAATAGAAACTCAAAAGATAAACACAAGAATTTATATAATACCAAATATCAATCATTATTTCTTCAGGAAATGAAAATATATATATATATATTAAGAAAATATGTGTATATTATACTATCCCTTGCTTGATGTGAAAGCTCGTCTTGAAACCGTAATCTGTCAATATGCGCAGTGAAAGCAAATTTGTTTGTATATGTATGCCTGTGTCGGAAAGTATTTTTTTTATCGAACAATAGTAATACTATTTATAAGTAGCTTTTACTTAACGTCTTATGTCATTTTCTCCATTTTTCAGTTGAAGTCTCACGACTAGTTGGTTCCAGAATCAAATAGAAACTCAAAAGATAAACACAAGTATTTATATAATACCAAATATCAATCATTATTTCTTCAGGAAATGAAAATATATATATATATATATTAAGAAAATATGTGTATATTATACTATCCCTTTCTTGATGTGAAAGCTCGTCTTGAAACCTTAATCTGTCAATATGCGCAGTGAAAGCAAATGGGTGGCACGTGCTGATATGTATTTTTTTGCGCGGAGGAGTTGATCCATATTATTCTCTGTCTAATTTCCTCTTTGCGGGTTGAAGGTTTAAGTTTGGAGAAGCGAGTATAATAAATAGACATGTCATGTCAGTATACCAGTCATTTCATTAAGTATGGAATGGTATGGATTTCAAAAGAAGGATTAATTTTGTAGGCGTGAGAGAACCAACTTACTTGCATTACATCATCCCCACATGTGAGGAAATAATAATAAAAAATAGAAGGAAATGAAGAAAAATCATGGAAAAATATAAAAAAAGTCGATTTTGAAGACGCTTATCGATTGGATTATGGATTATAACTTAAGAAAATGAGAGAGAAGAAGACAAGGAAATGTTAGTAGAATTATTGAAAGTCAAGGGAGGAGGACATTATCATTTGCTAGTCACACTATAACTTGCAGCAAAGAGAAAAATACGAGAGAAAAAATACTCAATTTTTGATTTTCAATGTTCTAAAGAGAGGCATTTTTTTATTATTTTTTGAGTGCAAAATTAATATCGTAATAAAATTCAGAGTATTATTACATCCATTTCCTTGTATTCTCACACAAGGAAACAAGCACGTTATTAATGATGATAACGACATTAGTTAATATAAAAAGTGAAAAGAAAAATAAGCTGGGGGAGAAGAATCCGAAAGAAAAAACTAAGAAGAAAAAGAAAAGAGAAAATCCCCAGTAATGTTCGAATGAACATGAGAATAAACTTGTTCTTCAACTTCATCTGTTCTTTCCAAGAAGTAAAAAGAAAAGAAAAGAAAGGACAAAAGAGAGAGATAGGAAGTGAAATTTGAGGTCACATAATCCACCCTGAGAACGACAGATAATATGAAGAACACGAGGACAGAGAGAGAAACCACAGATGAATGAAGGCAAGGATGAAGAAAAAAGAAACCAGCAGCAGTAATATCGAGATGTATACTAGTTCATCTCTGTCTCTCTACCGCCAAAAATCCAACTGCAAAAAAAAAAAAGAATCCAATGTTTGTGTACGCCTACAACATTTTTATATAAACTTTGTTTAGTAGTGATGGCAGTGATGGTGGTAGAAGTAGTAGCGGCATTAGAGCAGTTATCAGATGCTGGCAGCCGTGATTCGTGATTCCCAGTGTGAGCAAAGTCGTTCTCATTGACTGACAGCTTTTGCCATGAGATTTGATGTGAAATGGGGAAAAAAGTCAGTAACACCCAGAGACAAAAACTACAGAGAAATATATAAAAACTATACAAATACACATATTTTTGTAAATGCAGTGAGCAAATTCAGCAGAAAATAAGTAGTCTAGCAGCAGTAGCAGAATCAGAGACGTGTGTGTAGTGTGAGTGAGCGCCGATCACTCTTCTTCAATATCCCAGTAAAAAAAAGTATAAAAGCTTAAATGAAAAAAAGAGAGTATTATAGAAAATTTTCTTCTTTTGTACATTACTATTCCAACCAACAAGAATGATGATAGTTTTTTTTGGTGGTGGGTAAAAAGNTTTCTTCTTTTGTACATTACTATTCCAACCAACAAGAATGATGATAGTTTTTTTTGGTGGTGGGTAAAAAGAAAAAAAAGTGATATGGTGTGTTTTGCGGCATTGGCGGCAGTAAGATGAATGCCCTTACCTTTTCTCTTGAAAAATTCAGAAGAGATACTATATATATAGTAGAAAAAATACACAAAAGACACGTAAAAAAAACTTTAGCTATTTTCTTTTTCCCTTCTTCTTCTTCTTCATCTTGTTTTTGTTGCTGTTTGTTTGCCACAGTTTGCCCATAAAAGGCAAGTGTTGTAGATAGATTGCAGCTTCTACCACTACGCCTACTACCATTACCACCACCACGACCGCTACATCTACTGCCGCTGATCTTTTAATATAGTAATGTGTGATACAAAACAACATGGAGAAAGGCAATAATGTATTTTCTTTCTTTTTTCTCTTTTTTTTGGTGATATACTGAAAGTCAAGTAGGTATATACAAAACTGCAATTGTTCGTTATTTTTATTTTGGTAAGCGATGCGGTTGGTGAATGATGTTTGACTGGAAATCGAAAAATAAAAAGCGCAGCAAAGGCAAAAGCGAAATGTAAAGAAAACAAGGAAGGAGGAGAGGGAATGAAGTGAAGGAATACGACAGCATCATTGAAAAACTAGAATGACACATTGTGGGCATACATGCTCACAAAAAAATAATGTATACAAAGACGTATATAAAAACTATATATACATATTATAATATATTTTTTTGGTTGGAATGCATAAAAAATGTATGTATATTCACGACAGGCAAGGCAGGCTGGCATTGGCATACACAACAGCTTTCTATCAAGAAAATTGAAGAAGAAAAAAATATGGTTTCATGTTTTTTTAAAGCTGATGCATGCACCAGCAGCAAATAGCAGCGCAATGTGCAGTGCAGTAAAAAAAGGATCACCAAGGAATAAAAGATGCGGTCGAAAATGACAGCAAAGTCATTTCCAGTTATCGAGTTTCCCTCTCCCACAAATTTTTTTGCTCTCAAGAAAATTCACTTCCCCCTTCTTTTCCCTTAATCGTGCAACCGCAGTAGTAGTGGTACTATTACATATGTATATTCCTTCCTATAATATTATATGGCTCCTCTCAAAACCAAAAAATTTCCACATCATCATCATGATATAAGTCAATACCTTTTCTTGTGGTTTTCTCTTTTCTTCTTTGGATAACGTGGTTATTTATATATTGTGTTTCATGTCCATCTATATAATCGTATTATGCCATTGTCCTTCAGTAGGAATTCCTTTGCATCATGCACCATACACGTGCATAGCTTTGTTCCCGATGAGAATGGAATTTTACAGTTTTGTGGGGGAAATTTGCTACTTTTCTCGTCTTTTATACAAATCACATTTTCATAATATCATGATATGTATATGGTTGCAGCTTTTATTTACTTGACTTGTGAAAAAAAGCACAAACTTTACTTTTTTTGTATGCACAAACTTTACATACATATATTTAACATGACTAAAGGACACATGCAACTGAGAGTTTTTTTTTAATGTACGCTCGTTCTAAAACATAAGTCACTTCTAATTCGTAACAAGACAAAAAAATATGTAGAAAAACTTGTCGTGTAATTTTTGTCGGTCTCGTTGAATAGCATGTACATGTACCTACTGATGTATGGATGCATACATTATCTCCAGAGTGGAACGCGGCGGACGGAAGAGAAACGCAACTTCATACAGAATTTATGACTGTCAAAAGTTTTCTTCCTTTTTTTGCTGTTCCAAAAAGAGAAGAGTTGGGAGAGAGAAAAAACCTAAGAAGAACTAATTCTCAAAAAAAAAATTTATGTACGGCATTTAAAGAGAATTTTTGGACTTGTCATTCATGGCACCATGCAAAGTAGTTTGACCTTTTCCAAGTTAATTCCATGCGGTGGAGCCCTTTTGAAAACTTCATATAATATATTTTAAAAACTTTAAATGCTCATTGTGTTGAAATTAAATGAAAATATTTTAAAATGAGCCAGAGTTAAAGTAAACTGTGTAAAGTTTTACAATAACAGATAAAATATTATAATGCCAAGAGAAGAATAATGGTTTACTCTTGACTATATAATATTACATTGCATTAAATATGTATGGCAAAACCAACAGCAGAGCAAAGAGTTTCTCGCTTTTATATGAAAACGTCATTAAAGGTATTAGTAAATAATCCTAGTTTTCCTTCCTCCTTGTCTTCATGAATGAAGAGATGAACATTTGTACATTATGCAGACAAAACAAATAGGGATTTAGTTTTTAGTTTTTGGACGGTGATGCCATGCCATATGTATGTAATGCTGGCATCAACAGGAAAACTTGACAAAAGTGTGGCTTGCTGTACCATGATCATCAAGCAACAACACACAAAACCCTGTTGCTTTTTGCTATTATATACCATACGCATCATCATCGTAGACAAGAGGCAGAGGTTACACTGGTGGTATTGGTAGTGAGTTGGATGGACTTACTCTATATACATGAGAGTCACATTTTATGCACCACCCATTTAAACGAATTGTTTACAACTTCTTGTCCGGAGGTCTCCTTCCTTTTCCCCCTTATCTTTCTGGTTTAAAAAGCCAAAAATGATTTTGATTTGAGCCAGATACGTAAAATGAAAAGCCTTAAAGCCATCATGAAAAGAGCCTCCTTTTCGTATACTCCTGCTTTTTCTCTTCGGTCTCTCTGTTCAACACAACAACAAAAGCATTATTGACATTAGGCGCCACCATCATCAACGTTTCGGTTGGATTGCTATAAGACTTCCTCTTCTGCTGTTGTGCTGTTGTTCTATGTAGGAGTATAAAGCAGACTTGGGAAAAGGCGCAATAACAACAGCAGAGAATCAAGTAGGACAAGAGGAAAACCATGAAACAACATGGTTAATTACCCACGTAAAGCCCGTTTAAATTCATTTCAATTGATTTTATGGACGTTTTTGTAGACTCTCTGTAAATACCAGTAATTCACCAAGTGATAACATAATTCAGCCCAGTGACTGCTCCGAAGCTCACACAAGAAAAAAACAAACCCATAAAAAACGAAATTCCCACGCAGGGACCATGCTGCCTCTGTGTGTAGGCGCATATCATATACACATAACTAATGTATCATCATGTGCATATATGTGCTCTGTTCTATTTTATATACCTATATTAACGCTCCGGTGCATTACTTTTTGTTTATCTTATCGCGATATTGAAGAGAAATGGCTTGGTTGGTGGGCTGGGCTGGTAGATTGATGATGATGTTGACTTCATTTTACTGATAAAAAATATTCCAGAGAGCAAGTAGGTGTAGGTAAAGTAGGATAGTAATTTCACTTGATGTATTCATGGGAGGTCAAGGAATCAAACTTGGCATGTTTACTGGTGACTCGGTCACCACAAACTATTCTGTAAACAGGCCGTCACGTATGTATAATGTGTGTGCGTGTGCGTGTACTCAAACATTCATGAAAAGTCATTTAAATTTGCAATTTAGATAAGATTAAATTGTGGAATCTTTTGGCTGCTCATCAGTAAAGTAAAAACAAACTCGCAGTTAGGCAATAAATTTTTTTACGAGGGCTGTATCTGCGCAATGACATTTTAACAATTAATGGAGTTCACAGGTGCCTTTTTAAACGTGACTAATTTTATTGCATTAACTTCGATTCCGTTTGGAAATTTGGATGGATTTGCGCAGTTACTTATACGTGCAGATAGATGGGTTTGGGAATGCCATGCGTAGCAAGTGCTCACACTGACGTGTACCATAGTCAGATTTGACATTTTAATTAACTACAAGATCAAGATCAACTCAAATTGCCTAGATTTAAATGTTACGGTCAGAAAAGTTCAGTATAGGTCAAAATATCAATTAAAACATTTAATCAAAGCTACTTTAGCCATTATAATTATTTTTCTCAGAAAAAAGTGTAAAATCTTACACGCTCATTTATTTTTCTTCTTCAAGGTTTTGCGAAAAGAGATTGAAATGTGAGTGGAGGTCTTTGTCCGCTGCTGTTGCGGTGAGCAATAATTTAGCCAAATATGTGGATGACGTGCACTACTGCACAAGTAATAATAAAACACATAAATATAATTATTAAAATTGAAGGGTGTCCGTTGTTCGTATACTATGTGCATGAGAGTTTGTACTTGAGAAACAAGTCGAAATTGTTTAAGATGTTGTATATCAACAAGGGATAACAGCATAATACAGCTTGGCAGAATAAATTATCCAGAGATTGCAGAACGATTCTGTCAGACAAAGCGGAGTATTACTATTTCTCATATAAAATAGCATAGCATATCTTAATAACAACCATAAAGATTAAAATAACTATAATAAATATGTATTTGTGTGCATATATGTATGCATAGCTAGTTTTAAAAATACATATAAACATAAATCCGACCGTCACATGATCCTGTTTATGATATGATTTATCCAAATATAAATGGACCTACTGTCATCTTGGGAAATTTCCTTCTTGTTGGATGAAAATTTAAAGCCGCAGTAATTGGAATAGACTTAACGATAAATTGAATGCGATACAAAAGATAACATTATTATGACAAAAAATGTATGTTTTGTGTTAGAGAGATAGTGGGTGTTGCACGTTGTTTTACTCCATTTTCTTCCATACCATAAGGAAGAGAGAAGAAAAAACAAGTTACAGCAGCACCATTTGTTTGACGTTCTCCGAAAAGAGAAGTGATGTTAACTTGTCTTAGTAGTAGTCGTAGTAAAAAGTAAACCGGTTCGGGTTGGATTTAGACATAACATAAATAAGTACATACACATAGGTTCATAAACTGAAATATAGGTGGGTACATACGTAGGTATGTATACAAGGAATAGGAGTTGTAGGAAGAAAAGAGGAAGACTTGAAGGTTTTAATATAAAACGAGTGGGAAAGGTTTTGAGCTGCTGCTGCTGTTGCTGCTGGAATAAGCACAACTTCATTCAACTGTCATACAAATAATGAATTAAGTACGTTAACTTGAGAAGAAAGGCGTCCTAATTTCCTCTCTCTCTCTTTCGCTCTCTTCTTCAGAATTGAAATTTTGAAAAGCTAGCTTGAGAGTTGAGAGAGATATGTCTGTTTTCATTTGATATATTTGTGTATATACCATGTTATTCTTTTGTAAATACACACACGACAAGGGAGGAAATCTGATATAAAGCATGTTGTTAAGCAATCACAATGACTGACTTGACTGAAACTGACTGACACGAGACAACATGAACTTAGACTGAATACAACACATATATTTGTATAGATTGTATAATAAATTTATTATTATAACATATTATATACATATCTGCTTGCTTACATGTTTTACGATAGTGTGTCTTTTGCGAATAAAAAACAAGTGTGCAATATATAACATATGTGTATCATAAATATTATGTTATATATAATTATTATGAAATACCCGAATAATATATTCCTCATAATAATAACAGTCAAGTTTTAAGAAATGAAGTGTTGTTTGTAGTATAGAGAGAGATGAAGTGTAATTTAGCTTATTGTATAACGTATAGAAAACCAGACACAAGTTGCAATCCTTCTTCCTGAAAGACAGAAAATTGTGTTTTTGATGTAGTGAGCGAAAGAGAACAGACTTTTTACTACGTATTCATGCATTCATCTTACAAAATTAACCAAACCACAAACCCAAATGTCAACGCTTTGATGAACGACTATGTAATGTAGTAGTAGTATGTACGTACGTGTGTTTGTGTGTGTGAACAAGAATAAAGGATGAGAAATAGATGATGTATTATAAAAGAAGATGAAGAATGTGAAACATCATCCCGGAGCCGGAAGTCCTCATATATAGAAGCGCCTCTGCTGTACAACAAACTACCTACATACATACATAGCTAGCTGGTGTCATTTTCCTTCAGGCCATTCCTACACTACCCTTTCCCTTTTGCCAGGGAAAATTTACAAAATTCAACATGGCCATTTTTTCTTTATGCGTTCTCCCAGCTCACCAGTCCATAGTTCCTGAAGACTAGACCATTTTGTATCATCATCGTCACTATCACATTTACTATAATAGAGTCTATATATATATCACCATTTTGCACATTAAAATAATATACCATTAATATTAGCAATGGGTGTGTAGACGTGTAGGCTGGATGTTTGGGGATATGATGAAATTGTGGAATGTTCAAAAGCATTTTGGCCATTTGCATACCTACTTTACAAAGGGAGAGAAATAAATAGATCACAAGAGAAACAGGCGGACGTATGTACATTTTGTACGAAGACATTTATTCTGGATGCTTATGCCCACTTCACACAATAATTTTCAACTTGCAAAGTATTCACTCTGTAAAGCAAAGCGTACATAGGTACACACACATGCATTTGCGAATTGCAGATACATAATTCAAACTCAGTCCGTTTCCTTTTCCCCTCATCGTCTCCTCCCATTGCTCCACTATCATATCTCTTTTTTTTGCCATAAAATAAAAGCAGTTTACAGTCACCAGGCCTCTTTCTGTCTTTTTTTCTGGGGGAATGACGGCTCTCTAGTGAGGATGATGATGACGGCAAAAAAATTCCAGTTTTTAGACAAAGAAGAGTGTGGCCCATATTGCACATAGGTATGTCATATATCTGGTAGCTTCTCCCGTGTCATCGAATGTCATGCAATACCACAAACAGAGAAGAAATGAAACTTGCCCATGAATCATGCGGGAATGATAATAAAGCCATAGCGATTGTAGTATGTATGGTATGTAGACCACACGTCATACTATTGAGGCCAAAGGTAAAGGGTAATGGACATTCACAATCAGTCAGAGTTGCAAAAAAAATTTAATATTTTTATTACGCTTCTTCTCAGACGCATATACACATACACATAATTTAACTCAAATAGATGGAACGAAAGAAAAACAGTAAAAGAAAATATTGGTGTAGCTCCGCACACACACCACATCTTTTCTCGTCTGTTTCGTCGCCACCACCACCAGCCATAGTACTACACACATTTCTTTATGAGAAAGCACTTTTTATTTTCCATCCATTTATTTCATAATAATATCATTTCTTTTAAAAGCATTCCTCCATCTTTTATATTATGTACATGTGTACATACCGGATTCTTAGCGCAAATCCCCTAAAAATGCAAAAAAAAAAATCTGCATAATATTGTACATCATCTTGAATGACGTGCTATGCACATTTGAATATATGCATACATATGTCCATATAACTGTTTTTTTTCTACTTGTGTATATATTTTTTTAACATCCACATCCGTCCATATTCTTGGTATATATATGAGCCAAGTAGGATGTTTAGCGTTTTTATTTATTAAAGTAAAGTAGACATGTATATA
>JAHZNC010005842.1:0-15621 GCA_027744095.1 Zhuqinia jingwanae | reverse complement strand
CTGTTTTATACCACATCACTGGCTCTTGTTTATATTGTCGTTATGTCGGTGAGAGAGTGGAATAGACCATATTTAGGACGACAGGTAAGATGAAAGGGGGAAAAATCCCTTCATTTTTTTCATCTTTTTTTTCTTAAAAATCATCATGTCAAGGATGTCAAGTCGAGTGTATTATTGGATCTTTTTGATTGTGTGAGTAGAGGCAAGAGAGAATAAAAAAAGATATATCTAAATGGAAAACATATTATGGGATTATGATAATGTGCTGGCGTCGAGTTTTTGGCTTCCCGGCTATATAGAAATACTAGAAGCATGTCAAGCGTCTATATATAATAATAATCTATATATATACATAGCACAAGCACATTACGACTGTTTTTTTTGTCTTGTGTGTGGTAAAATGTAGCGAAAGTCAGTGCATTATAATAAGAAGAAAAAATATTATGGTAATTTTAATGTAAACTTATACATACATCAAATACATGGATGTGGAACAAAGTACAATGATGGAAAGAAGCAGAAAAAAAGGATAAGATTAGATTATTTGCCTCGTGTGGCCATGAGACTACTATAAGGTGGGCGTAGTGTGTGGAGCCGGGTTGAATAGTGGCTTTCGAACATCAATAAGGAATTTACAAGGGGAAAAATGTTTGTTTATCGGCAAAGGACAGATAGCAATGGATAATAATGGAGTGCATTATTACAAATTTGTGAATAAAAGACGATGGTATATGTATAATAGGCATATATTGAAAGAAAGGGGGAAAGGAAACAAAGGGGAAAGCACAAGCAAATAACAATATGCATATATTGTTCAATTAAACGAGAAAATTTAGAAATTTTAGTTTCTCAGATGAAAAGTTAAAAATTCAAGAAATTGATTACAAAAAGAGATGTTTTATCAAAAGTTGGAAGATTACTTCTTAAAATGTAAGAAAAACAGGAAATGGGATTTTTGATTTTACCTTTTTTATTATCATGATCAGATTGGAGCAGATGTAATTCTGATAATTATCACAAATATTCTGGGCATGTTGGAGTTTTACCTGAGTGATAAGAAGCAAAGGAGGGCTTTCATTGACACAAGACAATCTCTCGAGATGAAGTTAGTTATTGAGGAGCAAGCCAAAGAACAGGTAGACAAAAAAACGATTAAAAAAATTATCTACTTGTAAACTTGATTGTTTACACTTAATTGTCTCCCTATTTAAATATCTGTGTAGGAACGGCTTCTCCTTTCCGTTCTTCCTGAGCACTTGGCTTTGAAAATGCGTCAAGACTTGGGCGAGGCGGGTGATGGACAGTTCAAAAAAATTTACATGAGTAGACACGAAAATGTCAGGTATGCCAATTTAAAAAAAAATCCATATATTTTAACGTGTTTCTCAACAACACATCCAATTCCCTATCAAAATTCATAAATTTCTAATAATGTTTGTGGTAATTATGGTTTGATGGCATAATGGTAAACATGATGTAATATTTACTCTTTTTCCCATTTTTTTAGCATACTTTATGCCGACATTGTAGGCTTTACAGCCATTTCTTCAACATACTCAGCTTCCGAGCTTGTCAAAATCCTGAATGAGCTGTTTGCTACCTTTGACAAGTTGGCAGAAGTACGCTTACACATGATTATATGATTCATAATTCATAATGTCTTATCCAAGTTTATTTCCCAATTGACAAAAATAATACCTTGTTCCCTTTTTTTAAACGGAAGAAAAATAAATCCCCAAAGTAATAAGATTATTTTCTCTATATTTTCAGAAATACAATCAAATTCGTATTAAAATTTTGGGAGACTGTTACTACTGTATTTGTGGAGGTAAGCAAAATATACCTAAAATAAGCACATTGGCAAAAGTACATATAAAAACCATAAAGCACATTTTGATAATCTATATACAGGATATGATACACTTTTTATGACCAATTTAAGCCAAAAGAAAATAAATGCCATATGGCATATGTGGGATGGTATATTTATTAGCTTAAATGAATGGTGTGGTGAAAGCTCCAGCAATAAAAAAAAGTATTGTACCGCGCGCGCTGGTCATTAATAACAAATCAGTCGGGCAGACCAGTTAGTTCAGTGGTAATAGTATTGTAACTTAATGCGATGATAATAATAGCACAGTTGGCTGGATCTTCACTATCATCATCATCATTTTCACTTATGTCAAAATGATGGTCTCTGTATTGTATATTATTATGCTCCATATAAAAGTATATTTATGTACTATTATTATTATTATTATTATTATTATTATTATTATTATTATTATTATTATTATTATTATTATTATTATTATTTTGCTAACAATAGCTCCTGAAGAGCGAGCCACAAAAATAAAGAAGACAAAACTCTAAACAAACTATAATAAGTATAAAAGGATAAAACAAAGATCCTAGGCTAACAACATGAAATAGACTGGAATTGTTTTTTAACCATGTCAATGTAAACACATATTGTATTTTTAGAGTGTGTGTGCACCTATTTCAATCGATATATCTGCTGAACTCACGCTCAATGGCTCAATATTATTTTCAAGGGTTTTTTTTGTGTAAGATTTTACAAAACAATTTTTCGACGAGGTCAAATTGTGTACTTGATAAAATAATATATTATGTGAGAGAAAAACCAAGAATTTATACAAATTGTCAAGTTTTATCAAGTATCCAGCAACTTTGGTCCCCTTTCTCGTCTATTTTTACTGTGTTTGTCTGACTTTGAATAAATAAACGCATTTGTCTCGTATTTTTTTTGGCACATAAAATAGATACCTACATACCTACTAGATATGTACAGTCGGTATCAATTACACTTACACCAGCCGTTTGTTGATGTTGTCGTTGTCACAATGTCTACAGTGCTATGTATTTTGTCAATATGGTAGTCGCTATATTTGTGTGTATGTGCCCACTTCTTCTTCTGGGGTCTTTTTAATATGTTCATTATAATTTGGTCAAGCCTATTATTTTCTTCTCGGACTATATGGTATGGTCAGTCACGTCAAACGATTCCATGCATTCATGAAAAATGCAATAAATTATCTTGTCCCTCTTTCTTTATATATTTCATTGCGTTTTGCCATTCCCTCCTCTGCGTGTCTATACTTTTTAAGCTTTTCTTCTATCGGATATTATTATGGTTATCTGGGTTGGTTAAGTAAAATTCTATAGATTATTATGGGCTTTGCATGCAAAAAAATTTCTGAGAATGCTTGAAGAAGCTTTTGTTATTATTTTTTTGCACTAAAGTACTACTCATCGTGTCTTGGGTCGATTGACTGGACGGTATATAAATGTTTTTTCTTCTATTTTTGCAAAAAAAAAAAAATACGTGGAAATATCCATCTAAATAATAATAATAACAACAACAATATCAAGCGTCGCAGCCAAATTCACTTTATTTTTAGCAGTTCTAATGAAAAATGACAAAAAAATTAAATTATTATGGAGTATTCTTGAATTTTGAAGTATTTTTTTTTGCACACAGAATGATTATTTTTTTGTGGAGAGTAGATTGAGAGGCATAATAATAAGAAAAAGAATAAGAAAATATGGAAATGAGGAGGGAAAAAATGTTCACATAAATAAAAGTGTTGAGTCTGTCTGTCTGTCCTCTCTTCTTTTCGAAGTAGAAGACAACAACAAAACCATTGAAAATGACAACTAATTTCAATTTCCAATTATGTTTACGAGAGACACGCATCAGAGTAGAGTACTTTGACTCTACAAAAAAAATAGTGTGTACATACCCATATAATTATATATATCTGTAAAAGTAAGCTTTTTACTTGCTATACAACATATATATATAACATTATTGACGTTTATTTTTATTTTGATGGGCATATAAAATGATAATACAAATACATAAATGTAGGTAGGCATTTAGAAGTAAATTTTTGTTTTCTGTTGTGAGCCTCACTACTATATTCCTATAACAACAACAATCTATATGTATGCTATATGCTATGTGTGTCGATATATTTATCTATCATCTCAATTTCTGTCCCTTTTTGTCTTTTTTTTTAGCCGAGTCCATGTATCAGAGGTCACGTTGAGCTTCCTCAATGACGGTTTCGAGGTGGAGCCAGCACACGGGGAAAAGCGAGAAGAGATCTTGAGAATAGCTGGAATCAAAACATACTTTATTGTTCGTCCCATTAAACCTGTACGTTATTTATACATACCCATTACATGTTTAATATTGTCTTTTACCTTTTGACTTTTGAGGATATGTAGAGGAGAGAGATAAAAAATGGGGGAAAACCACGTAAAACGTTTTGGTGTTTTTCTCTCTCTCTCGGTCGGGTTTCCAGATAGGCCATTAGGCACAAAAACACATGCATTTTTAATCAGTTATAGTTGTCTGCTACTACAACAGCTATAGCTACAATGTATGCATGTGTGTAGGATGTATCTAGGTATATGGTCAATTTGCTAACTAAACACACTAAAAACAAGTCCAACAATTAATACGAATGTACATTTATGGTGGTGGTGGTTGGGGGGTTTGATAGGGTCGACACGTTTCAATTTTCTTTGTTTTTGAGACGACAAAAGTTTTGCATTTCTTTAAAGAAAAAAATATAGGATTTTGGGACAAATTTTGATTCATGTCGACCCAAAATAACGACTTATGTACATAGTAGCGCATCCATGACACTACCACACAGCTCATGCATTCAAAAGATAAACTTTGATCTATTATTTAACCCTTTTTTTCTAGTTTCGGGAGAGCTGTACAGGAGCAACTGAAAACGGTGATTTGCCTGATGACAATACAGTCATTACGAAAGACCTTCCTTCAGATCTGCACTCAACCTTTGCGGAGGATTCTAATGTGAGTTGATTGGGAAAATGATGGAACATACCTAATATTAAAAAAATATTAGAATATAATATATACAATCTATATATATATAAAATATCGGTACTATATATGTTTATAAAAATATACAGGATACAAATATGCATGCATGCCTATTCATGATATGCACAAGAAAATGTATATAAAGTTTTTAGGGATGAGAGAGTGGGGAAAAGTGCTCTTTCCTGTGCTCCAACTTCATCTTAATCTTTTTTGCTATTCTTATTTTTTCATGAAAAACACTTAACCGCCACTACCAACATCACACATCACTTTATACACAACCTTTCACTGTACTGCTGCTACTGCTGCTGCTGCTGATGTCGGTTTGGCTGGTGGGATGATGATGATGATGATGGTGTCTGTTGCTGTCTACTCTTCTTACTTTCGTTTCTTCTTCTTGCATGAATTTCCTCCTTACTCTCTTCTCCTCCAGAGTGCTATTGAAGAATCCAATGTTCATGGGAAAGAGACTGAATTAGAGGCGTACCGGTTGAGACTCAAAGAGGAACTTTTATCACGGGATGGATACAAGTAAGTTAAGAGACCGGGAAAGACAAATTATCAAATTAATATATGTATAGTTGCAAAGGAACCGTGCAGAGTGCACGTTATTATTTTTTAGTTTGTATGAAATTATCATGAGTTTTGCACAAACTCATTTACATGCATACAAAATTTACGGGGAAGTTTTGTGAACAGTCCCTATTTAATACAAGATTTTCACTCTCCCATAATTTTCCATTTCCTTTTTCCATATAATTTCTCACCTTTTCATCTTCTCTTTTCTCCTCCTTTAGAGACTTGTCACGTCAATCTTACTGGCTCACTCTAAGTTTCCGTGACTCTGGGAAGGAGACAGAGTTCTCAAAGCATAAGGATCCATATGCTGGAATTTATTATGGAGCATGTCCTTGTGCTCTGGTTGCCGTTGCGCTCTCTGCATTCTCAGTTGTCTCATTTACAATTGTCGGATTAGTGGTTTTGATAGTGGGGCTGGTGTTCCTCGCCCTCATAACCACATTTTCAGCTTGCGAGACATCACCGATGAAAAGCCGACTGAAGGTGACAGAGCAAAAAGAAAAAAAACTCACTAGGAGAAAATAATTTATTATATGGGGCCATTCAAAGATAATGACACATGAGAAATGGTAACTTTGATTTGATCTCAATAGAAAATGTCCGGCATGATTGAATCAATTTGTTCTCTGGAATCTGAACTGTGGGTACGGCGTCTGGTTTCTGTTTTGGGCGCTTTAATTTTAACAGCCGCCAATGTCGCTTTTATGGTAACGTTCACATTTAAATATTTCACAAAAAAACCATAGCATATATATAAATTGTCTTTTTCTTGAATGTTGCATCTTATTTAATGAACATATCTTCCTTTAAAAATAATAATAATAGATTCCTTGTCTCGAGACAAAAGAGTGCTCACCTTCCACCTCCATCAATGAAGGGGAAGTTGAAGAGCCAATGGTGTTACCCAATCGAGGTCAACAACCAGGTCAACATGATGACTGCCGGCTTCCTGTATTCTTTATCCCTTTCGCGGCAGTCATCCTCTTTGGCATTACACTTCTCACGTATTTGGGATTCTGGCTCAAGTCTTTGATCATCATCACCATTCTTCTGCTTCACGCCGCTCTCATGCTGACGACGCCTCTCAAGGCTGAGATGGAGTGTAGTGAGAGGCTCGGTCTCAACTTTGACGATGAAAACAGGTATGCATATAACATAACATTACTAATGGGGTCCTCCACATCATACAAACTTACCAACATCACATATTCTTAATAGTTCCACCTCTTTCCAAAAAATTCTTAAAATATCCTCTGCAGTATAACACACCCATCACATTTCATAATAATTATGTATAGTAGCAACGCCTCTTATGTAGATCCCCTTTCCCCCAATCCTTTGATCCGATCAATATTACATTTTTTTTAAAAATCTTATTCATCACAGCTTAAGGAGCGGGAGCTAGAGAGAGAGAGAGA
The DNA here is from genome assembly GCA_027744095.1 of Zhuqinia jingwanae. NCBI lineage: Eukaryota > Metazoa > Arthropoda > Collembola > Entomobryomorpha > Paronellidae > Zhuqinia > Zhuqinia jingwanae. The sequence continues at coordinate 8,739 of JAHZNC010005842.1, read as the reverse complement.
GAGCTCGGCTTACTTTACTTTGCTCTCCTTCATTTTTTTGTGTGCCGGTGTATCGAGCCGTGAGAACTTTCACAGATTCCGATATAAACCATGCATACTCTTCAGCTCTCTCTCTCCCCACCTCTTTTTTTCCTGTGTCCTTGGCATTGCATTTTTTTCCATTTTCCCCAATTTTCTACCTTATCTTCTTTTTGTTCTCAGCAAAAATAAAGATCCAGAATAAAAATATTAGTATGCATATGTATATTCATAAAACTAAATGACTTTTTTTTCTCTAAAAGAAATAAAATCTCTCTCATTTTTCCCTCTCTATTCTTTTCAGACTCATTCCTGTTTACTGCTACTTGACTCTCTTTGCTGGAGTGGCTTTTGCCGGATTATTCAGTCTCAACCGACGGGTAAGTAGAAGAAGAAAAAGAAAGAATATAATATATAGGGAACTTCCAACTATTATTATTATCATATCACCACCATTTTATAGTCATAAAAAATAGTCCAGCTATATTTATATAAATAGAGAGTCTATTCTTATGACTGACTCATGAATATTATTATTATTATTAGTTCCCTTCATAGTCAAGTCATGTCATATCATCAAATAGCAGCAGCAGCAGCAGCGTTCGCTCGCGCTAAAAAATATGGGAGCAAATTGCATTACATTTTTTTATGGGTAAATAAGAATGAAAATGATGATCTCTTTTTAATAAAAAATGAAGTGTAGAAAAAAATACATGCTAATATAAAAGTAGCAACACGTTTTCCATTTTTCTGGGATAATATGCTATAAATACGTAGGTACTATGTTGTGTCTCTGTTGTATATCCCTTTCTGAGTGGCTTGTTAATTTTTTTGTATGCTTTTATGACACTTTTTTTTATGGTTTCCAGCTTGAAAAATCTGCGAGGGTCTTGTTTCTGTGGAAAACGGAAGTGGAACAACAACGTGAGATGGCAACCCAGTTGCGACAGAAAAATGAAGCTTTGGTAAGCAAAAAATGAATTCTGTGTGTAAATATAAGTATTATTATAAGCCAATCAAATTATTATAATAATTAATCGCATTTTTTCGTCATATAACTTTTGGGGTGGACGGATGTTGGTATCTTTCGGGTCACTTCCCATCATTTTTATTTTATACTTTCCAAAGAAATCAAGAGAAAATAATATTATCATCCAAAAAGAATCCGCATCTTTTAATAGCCTTCCAAAATCATTTCATACAAATATCAGAACTCAGAGTCTTGTCGTCTACGTATTATATAGATTATAGCCAGGCATTAGTATATTTTTGAAGAGTCTCCATCCAACTGATGTCATGGACAGGACTTAAAAATAATTACAGGATATTTACTACTAGCTTTTAAATTGAGTACAATAATTCAATCGGTTAAACATGATAAACGATTTATTTTTTATTCTGTTGCTATGGGAAAACCCAATTTAAGAGATTTTAATTTGTTAACCAAATAAACTTCTTTGTAGTGGCACCCCTGTGATCATATCTCTTAGCTGTAACAATATCAGCAGAGCAATAAAAAGAGCAAATGAAAATTATGTCCTTGTGCCCTTTCCACCTTAATCAACTGATCGAGTGTCTTTTGTCCACTTTAGTTTACTAATGCGTATATTTTTTATGGTGGTCAATGAAAAAAAGGGATGCTTGTTTGGAGTGTTCTCTTATGAAATATTATGATGCAAGTAAGGTTTATTTATGAGGATGATGATGAGGATATGTTGAAAGCTAAAAACTAGAACATAAATAGTAGCAGATTTAAAAAAGAATAATAGTAATAATAATAATAATATGCTTTATTGTGATATATGTACTCTAATAAAAATTCACGTCGTCATGTATGTATGTGTGTAGGTATGTCTATATACATCTACTAAAGTGTATCGGATGATAATATCTCATCTCATCTCGTTTTTGCAGGTGTATAATATTCTACCTCCTCATGTTGCCACACACTTTCTCGGAAACCGGAGAAGAAAGCACGAGGAGCTATACAGTCAGAGTTACTCGGAAGTTGGCANAGGTATGTTTATCTACTAAACTGTATCGGATGATAATATCGTTTCATCTCGTTTTTACAGGTGTATAATATTCTACCTCCTCATGTTGCCACACACTTTCTCGGAAACCGGAGAAGAAAGCACGAGGAGCTATACAGTCAGAGTTACTCGGAAGTTGGCATTTTGTTTGCGAGTATGCCCAACTTTTCCGGTGAGAATATATAAACAAAAGAGGACGAAATTTGATATTATATTAGCTCATGTTTCTGACGATAGGTTGTGGCAATGCCTACACGGCTTTTTTTTACTAAAAAAGCACATTGTAATAACATGTCTTATTGTCTTGAATTCTATATATTATCTTTTTGTTGTAGATTTTTATACAGAGGAAACAGTGAACAATCAAGGGCTGGAGTGCTTGAGATTTTTAAATGAAGTGATTTCGGATTATGATGCGGTAATTTAAGAATCAATTAGTGTATCTCTAATGATATATTTGGATAAATATTATCTCAATGATATTTTTCATTTCTCATTATCTGCAGTTGTTGGAGTTGCCCAAATTTAATGAGCACATTATCAAAATTAAAACAATCGCATCAACGTACATGGCAGCGAGTGGGTTGACACCTTCAAAACAAGCCAGGGTTAGAAATTAAGCCATGATTATTATAAAAAAATTTAAACACCTTTTGAGTCGAAATAACTAAATGTCTATATATTTATTTTACTTTTTCTTATCGCAGTCGGAAGATCCAGCCAAAACACGATGGCAGCATTTAAGTTTACTTGTAGAATTTGCATTTGAGTTGAAACGAGCACTAACCATGATCAATGAGCAGAGTTTCAATCATTTTGTTTTAAAGATGGGTAAGGCTTTCAAATGCAAATCAGATATTTTTTTTAATTTGTGGAACAACCTGAGTGATAATTAATTTAAAATGTTTAAAATCTCTTCCTAAACAGGTATTAATCATGGCCCCATAACGGCAGGTGTAATTGGCGCCAGAAAGCCACATTATGATATATGGTATACTTTTCAGAAGAAAAAATTTAATAATCATAATCAAAAATAAAAGTTTATTTTTTATTGCTTCAAAATTCAATTTGTTTTTTTTTTCCACAGGGGGAATTCGGTAAACGTTGCGTCCCGCATGGAAAGCACAGGAAAAGCGGGATGCATCCAAGTGACAGCGGAAACGCACAGGATTCTACGTCCCTATGGCTACCAATTCGAGCAAAGAGGGCTGGTAAATGTGAAGGGCAAGGGTCAGCTAATGACATACTATTTAATTGGCCGTGGACCTGAGCCCTCTGAACAAGAGATGCAAAAAATGCTTTCTGAGCCAACAGAAGGCAATACTTCGTCAACAACTATTCCCCCCACCACAAATCTCTCAGCTACACCTACAACGCAGTAAAACTTTATTTTAAATAAAATAAAATTTTCACGCTTCTTTCTCGTTGAAATATATATGTGTGTATCTATGTATTGAAGTGAATCTATAGACAAAATGGAGAGAAGACAAAAAAAAATAAAGTAAAAATCCCCGCATGTTATTATTATATACAAAAAAATATATTAATAAATATATATTAAAACTTAAAATTTGTTACATTACCCTTCTTACCTCTTTGGAAAATAAACAAAGGAAAAAAATATATAAAATACATCATATACATAATTGTGTGTGCAGCAATTCAATATATTATTATATAGAGTCAATATAAAATACATAGAGACTCAGAAGAATCCATCAACAAAAAAGTCAACCATGAATGAAAGTAAGACAGTTTCCTGTAAAATGTGGAACGTTATTTAAAAAATAACAACTACTAAAAAAATAAACTTTGCTGCAAAAAAAAGCTCTGTTTCTTCATGTTTGCAAAAAAAAAACCTTTTTCTAGAAAACATAAAATTGTAATACCCAAAATTATTTAAAAAAATAAAGGAATCTTTTTGAAATAAAAAGAAGTAATTATTGTTGTTGTTGTTGCTATGTTTCATATCTTGTGCTGTAATTTCTGCTACCATTTAAAGAAGAATGAGAAATTACCCTGACAAAAAATTTCATATTGATATTTCAGCATACTCATGTTCATCATCATCACACATAATATAAGCATAAGTAAAACCGTCCGTGTAGCAGCCACTTTACTTTCAACTTTTGCTATTGCTGCCCGGTTTGGAGGATGTTTATGTATTGTCATCGAAGATGAAAAGTGATCATTGAGGGATCACATTATGCCATTATTATGCGTCCTCTGGGCTTTTTCCAAAGTAGGTACATATCGTAAACTATGGCGCAAAAGTGGCTTGATAGCATGCGATAACAACGCATATCATCATCATGACATCATCTTCAGCTTATTTTGGCATTATGTTCATTACTTGATCGTAAATTGAAGTGGATGAATGCTACATGAATATAAGGAACGACATAATAATAAGGTATACTTCGAAAACTTGATCCCATCATCATGATGACAATTTACGGCTCCTATATAACAACTAACAACTAATTAGCATCATATTATAATAATATTATTATTTACTAAACATAAATGCTGCTATCTTGTTTGTGAAGTACTTTTTTCAGTTTCTAGAGTAAGCTAAGTAATGTCTTACATTTCCCCAAAGTTAGAATTGAATTAAACTTTGAAAAAAAATCAGGCACATGCATATATGTCCGATGTACAAGCATTTTTTTTACAGAAACAGATTTCTCAACTTGGAATGAACTAAATTGTTAGCTGCATGATTTTGGCACGAATTTTCTCCAAAAACCTGCCCATTTCGTTATGCCTTGCTTCATATTTTTGACATGTGGATATGACAAAAATTAGAAAATAATGAAGATAATTATGCACATAAGTTCAAATTTTATTTAAAGAAATCTTTTTACGTTAAAAGAATAAAATTCTATTCAAAATTAGCACAGAGCTAAGCCATAACCAAATTTCCATGTTTTGATCTTGACTAAGGTTTTTACGAGACGTGTTCACACAGAGAAACCGAAGCAGTATTCACATTTCATTGTTAATAGTTGCTTATCTACATTGAATTGTCGCTTATTAAATTAACAGAGGACATAGAAACTGTTAGGTGATGAGGAGACTGACTAATAGAGCATGATGTGAAATACAAACACATAGGTATGTACGCTATATTTTACATCGTGGTAATGGTAATAGTTAGTAATGATAATGGTATCATATGACGAATTGATGAGTGACCTTGAGTAATCATCTGTCAATTGGCCCATACTTATTTTTTACTCCATAAGTGCCTGTATGTTTTTCATTTTATCCATCTATCTGTCTCATCTGTACTCTGTACCATATCTCACTTGAAAGTTGAGTTTGTGCCATTTACATAAAAATACTTTGTCCTATTTTTATTATTTCACTGATTAAGTTACAACTAGTGTTTTAAAAGTAGGGGCTCAGTAGTTGATCATGTCATTTTGGGGACAGGAAACGTTTTGTGTTGTTGCCGGTGCATCCCGAGGGATTGGACAAGCAATAGCAATTTCATTTGCACAAAAGGTCGCTCCAGGGTCTGTATTCCTCCTTTTGGCACGCACCACCTCTGCCTTGGAAGAGACCAAATTCAAAATCCTTCAAAACCCCAATAACAAATGCTCCACAGTCATCACCAAATCCATTGATCTCTCCCGTCCAGACCAGCCATCTTTCAATAGCATCCATATCATCCGCTTTGAAAGAATCTGGAAGAACCCCTTCCACATTCCAGCACTCCATTCTTGTCCAGTGTGCTGCCAGTCTTGGGATCGACCGTGGTTTTAAAGTGGACGAAATCCAGGATGTGGACTACATCCGCAGCTACTACGACTTTAACTTAACAAGTTTTGTTCTCCTCAACTCTGTCTTTTGCGATGTGGTCAAAGCAAAAGCAACCGACGACAAAATCCCTTCTCGACGGACTACCATCATCCATATCAGTTCACATGGGGCAGTGGAACCTTTCAAAACGTGGGGATTGTACTGTGCAGCTCGGGCAGCAAAGGATATGCTTCTTCAATCCATAGCACTGGAGTCCCAAAATATCCATACAATTAACTATGCACCTGGTGCGGTAGACACGGAAAACTATAGGGAGGCCTTAAGGGATACTGCTGATAAGGAGCTTGTCAAGTTTTTCGAGGAGGAAAAAACTAAAGGGAGGTTGCTCACACCGGAGCAAACGGCAACCAAACTGGTGGAGATTTTGGCACTTGACAAGTTCAAGAAAGGGGAACATGTTTCTTATTCAGACCATTAATTTGAATAGTATTTTAAAAATATCCAGAATAATTGGCATATTAATTATAAACATTTTAAAGTTAAATAAATATGTCTTTTGTGTTAAATATGTAAGTATTCACTTTATTTACTGAAATCATTCATACATGCAACTTTAGCTTTCAATAAAAAATATTCAAATTTCTACACTAAAAGTCCTGTTTTACATGTCGCGATGCTGGGCGGCAACAAAAACTTGTACATGGCTTAATTTACATGCATAATAATAATGCATACACATCCATTTTCACACTTACATACCTAAAAATATGTTATGCACTCTTTTTCTCGTTTCTCCAAGTCGCGTCGCGTGCGTGCTTAAAACCATTGCGAAATAAAATCTTTTTATTTGCAGTAAATGTGCACGCGCTTCAACATAACCAGAAATTTTTCTTCTTATTTGTTCATTTAGAGGATCAGCTCATTGTGTTGAGTCTTGTATACTTATTTTTTCGAAATCGTGCGCTATCTGTAAATACACAATCTAATTTAAATTTAATTTTTTTTGTTCTGTCTACGAAATTATTTTAGTACTGCGCAGCTTCGAATTATAGAATTGTAAAAAGTAAATAACATAAATGTTCCAGTTTACTCATTTCTGCAATAAAACAATATTTAATTTTTGCTAATATATATATTTTTAAATTTAATACTAAACTTATCAACAAAAAATAATAATCTGCAGATAAGAATGAGCAATAATCAACCTGGAAGTTCAAAGGCTGCTGGTGCGGTTTCCTCTAGGTCCGCCAGTGATGATGATGATACGAATGAAAGTAAAACGGAATCTTCATCTGTAGATTCATCAAGTCGAGGAGGTAAGCCAAGGGGCATGGGTCCTTATCCACATTCACACCTGAACAGATTCCCAGCTTCGTAGGCAGTTGAAGAAGCCATTCCTAAGCATACGACTCAAAAGGAACAGAAGAAGAAAACAAAGAAAAGAAGAGCGCTACTTAAAAAACAGAAGGAAAGATGCATGCAAGCTAGTTCCTCGTCAGATTTAGAACATGATGAGGATGATGAGGAAAAGGGGATGCCCAAATCTGAAGAAAAAACATCGCGACCCCGAAAGCGAAAGAGGAACTCAAAGAAAACCAATAATGATCCAAAGAAGTAAGGATGATCAAATGAGCTGATTGTGCCGGTTCTTGTAGGATTGGAAGGGTCTATTTATTGTCATGGCGTAATTGAGGTGCTCCAGAAGAAAACTGGTATCACTTCGTTAATGAAATATATTTGTGCTCCATGCAGTAGCATACTATGTAATTAATTGATCTGTCCTGTTGACCATTATTGTAATTAATTTGTAATTATTGTATTTCTACGATTTTTAGTGTTAGCCAATTAATATTTTCTCGCTCCAAAATAAAATTATATAATACCTAATATTCATATTGCATTTTCTTATTAATCTTATTACAAACTACAATTAGCCAATCCATTATCATTCCTTTCTGAGTAGACCGAAAAAATGCTCATGCTTGAATACTTCCACAATAAAATGTTTCTAAACAGTTTGTTTTTCGGCGTCGAAAATACTTCAAATATTGTGACCACGCAGATTCCCATAATACCCCAATGCTTAGCCAGTAAAAATCCTAATTCGTGTACAAAATTGTCCCCGGAACAAATAAATGGGTAAGTTTATAAAACTGAATTGAAAACATCAGTAGTGTACTTAACATTTTTACCTTTTTAATATCAATTTAACATCAAACTTATCCAGATCTACGATACCATGCATAAAACAGCACCACAATATCAGAGCAATCTTCTCCCTTTTGCATCTTCGCTACCAAAATCATCATTTGACTCCCGTTAGAATATTCTTTAAATTCAGGTTCAGAGCTTTCAGGTTTAACGTAGGAAAGTAAACAAAAACAAGTATCAATTGTTCTTAATTCCCAATGCAATATTTCTTTGTACACGCTGGATTTCGGGTGACCCAAATAATATGTAAATAAGGAGGAAAATTAGTCATTTAAGTCTACGTAATGTGTGTCCTAAGATTTTAAATCCTCCTGCCATTTCCCATAATATGATTGTAGGAATGTAAAACTAATAATAACACTGTTTTCATCAAGTTAACCGTTTTATTTTGAAGGAAATGGGGTTATAGGGAATGCGGCCTTTAGTTAAATCATCATTAAATGTGCTAAAACTGTTTTCTGTATAACCAACTCCCCCTTTTCCACTGTATTATTATACATGCACATATGTAGGTATGCCCAACAAGTATGTATTATGCTCCGTACCAGCTAATTAGCCTGTTTTCTTTGTACCAGAGGGACTGGGACTGAACTGACCTACAAAAAAAAGCTGAATAAAGAGCCGCTCTACACGTGCATTATTTCTGAAACAAAATAATAATATTCATATGTCAATAGTGTAAAGTGTCAGAATGCTCATTAATCATCTC
>JAHZNC010005841.1:0-19239 GCA_027744095.1 Zhuqinia jingwanae | reverse complement strand
CCTCGCATCACAACTTCAATAATAATAATAATAATAATACTATGGACCAGACCACAGAAGAAAAAAAATCTTTTTTTATACCACTTTCAACTTCTGTCATATTATCATCATATCACAAATACATTTTATGGCTGACCATCAACAGCCATCCAAGTTTTTTTCTCAAGTACTCTTTCTCTTCCACACACAGCAAAAAAAATAATCATAAGTGTATTCCCAATTCTCTTCATTCATTTCAGCTAGTTGATGATGATGATGATGATGATGATGACTATGTGTGTGTGTGATGTCTACTCGGTTAATACGGGCTTTTAGCTCAAGTGCTTTCTATAATATACCTCTACACTACTACTTACTTATGTCCCTCTCTCTCTCTCTCTCTGTCTCTCTGTGACTGTATTAATGACAGGGTATTTTTATCAAACTTTTACACCAAGAGATCCCAGGATTTTTAGCTTATAAGCTTGTAATGAATGAGGATGATGAGGAGGAACAAGGGATGACACTCTATTGTCCCAACAATCCAATGTTGAATGTATTGCATTTTTTTCACTCTCTTTCTCTGTGCAGTACTGATGATGATTTTTATTGTTACGGTGGTACTCTACACAGTGCATGTATACCATGATGATGATGATGATGACGATGATGAGGGTCTCCCTATTGTCATTTGAGCAGGAATATCAGGAATATTATGAATGTGTTTTTTTTTGCAGGAATAGACGTAGTCATATTAATAATGATAATGGTTATCAGGTTGAAAATATGTATGTCGTAGATACATACACCTTTTATACTTAAATTACTTGTACTTTTTTATTACGATTTTAAATATTCTGCTGTACGCAAAAAAATAACATAATTGTCAATTGTAAGAATTATTTTCCAATATTTTTTCTTCTCTACTTTTCCAAATGCGCCTTGATCTTGTGTTTATTTTATTTTTATAATGCTTGTTGTTTTTTTATACCTTTTTTTGTATGAAAAATAGGTAGAGTGACAGGGTAAAAGCAAGCGGAAAATCCTCTTTTTTTGGGAGGACATTTACAAGTAAAAGGGAAAAAAATGACAATCATAATAATGATCATGATGATGATTATCAAAAGATGAGGGCATTCAGAGAATTTTTAGGTGAGACCAAACTGATTTCTTTTGGATGCTGCTACTACTGATGATGGACACATACACACAGACACACACAAAAAGTTCTTGTTTTGTTGGAAGGATGGACGATAAAAACATTTTTTTCCTGGGATTTCGGATAGTGTGTGGTGTAGTGTGAGAGCAGTGATGGTGCATTTTTTTGCCAAACAAGTAATGTGACGATAATAATAATAAATCGGATCATTTGGAAGAACACAGAAAAAATGTTGTCCAGTAGTAAAGTATTATTATTTCAGATGAATCAATAGGAACGAAGGAACGGTTGTCCTTGTATTTATTTTTTTTGTATAAAAAATTATTATTATTATTATTTGTTATAGATTCAACTCATGCCTTTGCAATAGCAACATATCCATTTTTGGTACACCCTCCCTGCTTTACTACGTTGTGTTGTGATGCCGTCGTGTGCCCAAATCAGTCAGTTTAGCAAAAAAAAATAGAATAAGAAAAAAGAGAAACTGGTCATGATGTATGTAGGTTGATTGTTACATTTTTACAGCTGGTTATCACGATCATCATAATCATCACAATAAATGCTACTGATTATTATTATATGTTGAGCACAAGCAGTGCACACGACATGCACCGACTCTTTTTTTTAATATTTCTGAATCGCCACCAGACAGAGAAACAAATGGACATGTATTATATGAACGGCCACACAAAAACTGGTTTCAGATTTTTTTTCTTTATTTGTTAAAAAACAAAACGGACACGGACGGATGAGAACGGACATTGAAGCACACGACGACCATAAGCCGCTCTCTGGTTGAGTAGTATATTTTTTTTTCAGGGTCCGAGCCACCGAGAAATAAAAATCCACATAAAAATTTGTGAGTACATTTGTAAAAAAATGTGCGTGTGCCTGCGTATGGACGAACACACATCATCGTATCGCAGTGGAGTAGTGGACACGTATTTAAAACAAGCTTTTTGAAAAAAAAACTGGACCATGTATAAAAAAAAGTAATCACATTTACATTAGGAAAGGCCAAGGAAAACAGAAAGGTAAGCTACGATAACAAAAAAGAAAGAAGAAAAACCAGTTTTTTCCTTGCGTCGTCAAATCACCACTACCCCCTCCATCACAACCAACTTCCTTGTAGTAATGCTCATAGTAGCACAACAGCTCATCCTCATTTTTTTCTTCAAGTAAAATCCATGTCCATTTCAACAACTTGACTTGGCTATCATTTCATTCATAAAATCCAGAAGCAGCAGCAAGCAGGCAGAGAGAAGAGCAAGTTTTTTTTTTGTAGTAAGGTGGGGTTACCAAAGAATAAGAACATATATTATATATCTTTTGACTGAGCCATCTCTTAATATTTATTATGCGTGTCTTCGTCTTTTTTTCCTCGTTGTACTTGAGCTTTGATGAAAGAAAACTGACCAGGGTTTACTATTTATCATCATTATCATCACCATATCATATGTACAATAGGCATCCACCTACACAAACACATGTTCTTTTGAGCACACGCACTTTTATATATTTTTTGTACACCTTCACCTTCACCATCCCATTCATTCATTCGTTCATGAAAAAAAAACATTTTACAACTAATTGTGTGCTAATCAGAAGAGAAAAAAAAGAAAAAAAATATTACATGTATTTTTCACTTTTTTTTTGCAGGTTGCGTGCGCTGTAAATAATTATTTGTTACAGCTGCCTTGCCTACTATTAGTGTATTTGCTGTTGCGTTTTTTTTTGTAATAATGTTGATACTTTTTCTATGCAAATAACATGCATATTTATCTTTATGTATATTAAGCTTGTGTGTGTATGTGTAAAAAATATATTTTTTAAATTTCAATTCAGTTTTAAAACAATAGTACAAAAATCTATAAAATGTCCGTTGTTTAGACTTGGGATAAATATATTGTTTACCGTCCTGTTCTTTAATCCATCCGTGTCATGTCCATAATTCATCACCACCACCACCACCACTACCGGACCCTATATGCATATTTCGATGTATATTTTATTTTGTAGAACTGCTGCGTATTGTAACATATTTGCTCTGGGTATCAAAATAATATGTATATTATGCATATTTCACGTTGTTGATGATCACCACTGGTGATATATGGTGTGAAGCTGATGATGATGATGATGATGCAATCCATTATTACAAAGCTAGTCTGGTTTGTTATATGTGTAGGTATTAAACATGTTTGCATATATTTTTATACACTGAATTTTTATGTATATATTTTTTTTGTACTGGGGAAAAAACACAATATTATAAAAAGAGTGGAATAGACAAAAGGTCCGTTTGTAATGTCGTTTGGTTCATAATTTTTTTTGTAGGATCAGTAGTCCAGATCCAGGCTTCTCTTCATCTCTCACCAAAAAAAAAATTATTTATAATATCCTGCCTGTCTGTCTGCCGAGGTATTATTGGTAATGGTCATTAAAACTATTTTCATATATTGATCCGTATCATGTAGTAGTATATCTATGAGTTGTATATTATTATGAGTGTGTGCTATGGATTCAACTCTCTAAAGAAGGATAAGGATGATGATGATGAAGGGAACGTTTCTCGTCTTTTTTTTATGAGTACAGTTGTTGTTGTATGGGAAGCGGAGAACAGGAGTCGGAATATTAGGAGAAAAAAAAATGTAAATGAAAAATAGGAAAGGATTTACCAGACAGTGCATAATATTATACATTGCACATGTATAGTATATTCATGAAATGCATATAGGTATATGTGTATGCATACATACATATTATTATACAATTTTTTTTTTTTGAATAGTAAAGTGCTTGTTCTTGTTTGGTAAAGTGTACCCGGGCACACAACACACACTTACATACATACACAGCATATTAGAAAATAAAATAAAATGCTCCATTAAAAATATAGTTAAAAGTCATAAAAAATATATGAAACGGTGAAATGAGTTGAGTGCTCTGCTACTACTACTACTACTACTACCACCACTACTTACTTCTATGAGCACAGTTGTTCAGCAAAAAAAAAGGCTTGCGCTTGTGGTGGCATATAAATCTGTCACACGTTTTGTCAAACAAAACAAAATGTTTGTAGAAGGAATATAATAATATTATGTGCATTTGATATATTCATAATTTTCTCAGATGAACAACCAAGAAAATGGAGAAGAAGCTAAAACAGTCAATAATAATGTATGTATTATAACGCCACATATGGAACATTTACCAAAAAGAAGAAGAAGAAGAAGAAGAAATATGTCTGTTAAGGGAAATAGCAAGGAAGAAAAAGGTCAAAGTTGAACTTTTTATGTGATGATGGCCTAAAAGTCTAGTCCATGGGAAAATAATTTTTGTGCTCTTGTTGTTTATAATCATGTTGGGGTTCATCTCTATACCAAAAAAATAAATAAGAATAAATATTAAGAAATGCTAGCCTATTTTTTTTAATATGAGTATAAAACAAAGCGACAAAGTCATCGTCATCTTTATCGTTTGTGACAAGGGGAGCGACCGTCCGAGGAAGAAGGAAAAAAATAAATAACGACAATGATGATGGCTGCATTATTGCAGGGTAATAAACTGTTGATCAGTCAATGCGTCGTAGAAATAAGGTAGTAATAAACGGAGAAGAAAAGGCGACAAACAAAAGTGAATCGATTTTTTTCCTGTCAAGGTCAGTAAGCCTAGCCTATAAACAAAAGTTAAGCGATTGTGCTTTTTTTGTATACCTAGACACATTAATAATAATAATAATAATAATAATAATAATAAATGTACAAATAATTGAGATCATTAGATCATCACCCAGCTTCTTTTTTTTCTTTTCTTGCCAACGTTTCGGCATCAAGTTTGATGATGAGAAGCTATCCATAATAATAATTAGTTATTACTACTTTTAGTATTCATATGATAACTATATGACGAAGATGTCGGAGTGGAACGTAATTGGATGACAAATCCCACCTTAAAATAATAATAATAATAATAATAACATATTAAAGTAGGAGTAGATAAGACATTTAAGATTCAATGTCAAGAAAATATAAAAATTAGGATGATGACTGGCGGGGCGGATGATGATGATATTATAAATGACGCCGATAATTAAAAAATCATTACAAATAATAATAAAAAAAAAACAAGTACTAAGATTATTGAATTTTTTTTAAGCTTCCATTATTACTAAACATCTCTCTCCAATAAAAATCAATAAAACATAATCGATATGACACACAGTATATGCAATTATGACGACTTGGGAATTTTTATCCGGCTAGGGTGGTAAAAAAAAATATATATAAGATTAATGTTATGTTGTAAAGAAGATGATAAAAAAAATAATACTGCAGCAGAAGGGCATTTATTTATTGTTATTTAGATATATAACATTTATAGTTGGTGTATAAGATTTGGTTTTGTAGGTGAAGTATCCATTCCATCATCCTCTTCTTTTTCTTCTTTGCATTTTTTTTTTGTACGTGACATTTTGCAAATTCTAGTTTAAAATAATATGTATATATATAAAAAGGAAACAGGGCAACGTCAAACACAAGTTATAATGTTTTCTGCTGCTCAGCGGCTCTTGCTCCTTCTCCTGCTGTGCTCAAACACAATTGGACAATGGCTAATTAAAAATATATGTATATTATATATACCTACAAAATTACAGATTTTTTTTTTCTGCTGATGTCTGCTCTTAGGCTTCTCTACTTATTTTTTTGCTTCCTCAAAGTACAAAGTAGTAGGACAAAAAGGCAATCCAAAAAGATGTCACGTGTAAATGACATAAAATATATTAATGGCGACAAATTGGTTAGTCATACATTAACATTCCATCATGCAAAAGCAGCACCAGCAGTGGTAGTAGTTGCAACAATACAAGAAGAAGAAAAGAAAATATTACAAACGCACATTTGCAAACCTCAGAAGTTGACAAAATGCACAAGAGAAAAAAATATATATTGGCTCCATAGTGTGCTGCTTGTATGTATGTACCTTAGTATTGATTTGGAATGTATTTTAGCACCAACATCGTCATGATCATCATCATGATCATCTTCATCATCAGAACAATATCAGCAGCTATTTTATTATTACGATATGCAACAAAACCACCTTTTAAATTGCATACCTAAAACCCATTATTGAGAACCCAATACCATGTCAGATTATTATTTTTATTATTTATGTTGAAATGGTCTCATTTAATTACCACTTCAATATGTATAGATTTTTTTTTGCTACCGTTTAAAAAAAAAGTTTTCGTTTGTGTCACTTGGGAAGCTCAATAAAAAAATATGATTATGCCCAGGTGGTACTCTCCCTATGCGCTGGTGACTCTCTCTCCATATACTTTTGTCAAATATTACATATTTAATCATAAAATATATGCATAAAGTGGCACACAGCAAGAACAACAATGCCAGAAAAAGCAACATCAGAGAACATGTAATGATGATGTCATTTACTTTTCCTTCTAAGAAATCATTAAACCAGTTTACATATTCCTTCCTCTGTGTGTGTGTGTGTGTGTGTGAGTGTGTCATGATACGAAATCATGGTATGTCCTGCACACATCTCCACCACCACCACCACCATCAATATTATAATTATGCATTGAAATGTGGACGACATAATATTTTTATAGGATTTTTAAAAAGTTTTTCAAGTGGCACAAAAAACATTATACATGAACATAGAAACTATTGCAATTTAGCAGAACAGACGATAGACCAGACTAGAAGCGAGAGAGAGACCGTTTCTCTTTCATTGGCCCAACAATAATTATGTTAAAAGCCTGGCCATTTTTTATACTGCTGGCCACCTATTCTTCTTCGTCTCCTATTATTCTCCTCACCACATTATCGCCAACACCAAACAACTGCCAAATAGGCAGATTTTTTTTTTTTAGAAAAACACACACACACATTACTCTTGGGTTTACCTTGTTGCTGTGAGTTGAGCATTGTATTTTTGTGTAAGCTCATACATAATACCTACTACTCTCTATATAATATATGTAATATATATAATATATATTTACCAGTGAGTGGCCATAAATAACCTGTAATTAACACTTTATGGGAACCGGATGCCGTCTAACATGGAAAATCATAATAATAATAATAGTTGCAATAATAGCTTGTACACGCTGAAAAAAAAGGTAGAAAAACTTCTGTCTGCTGCTCAGCTCTCTCGGCTGGTCTTATATTATTATTGTTGCGCCTTCTATAACAACCTTAGTTGTAGTTGTAGTAACACTGATGGAAATAATGAGTTGAAAGAGAGAGAGAGAGAAGCTAGTTACTCAATGACTTTGAGATTGAAGACGATGATGATGTTGACGACGGACATGCATTCCTAAACTTGAAGAGTCAAGCAGGAGGTAAAATATGTATGCAAAAAAAGTTATGATGAATGAATGGATTTAAAATGATGTCCTGTACAATAATAATAATAATAATAATAATAATAATAATAATAATAATAACGTACAGTTCATCTTTTAGCTAATAAACTTGAATGAATTCTAAATATGTGCATTTTCTTCAATCGCAATTAAAATATATAAACATTCTTTAGCAAAGAAAAAGGTACATATCATTGTACCCAGTACATTTTTTTCCAATCAAAACCGTTACACAAAATGACAAGTCTATATATTACTACTTTAGTAGCAGACTCATTTCATCCTCCTCCTCCTCCTCTCTCCCTCCTTCTTGTTTGATCATGGAAAACGATCAGGGAAAATAATAATGCGTAATAATAATTATAATAATAGGAGTTGTGACGGTAGTGGTGGTGGTAGTGGGTGTTGTGAGCAGTGCCAGCTTTCTAATGAGTGCTAATCGGAAGTCAGTCGTGGTCACACTGCAAACATTTTTATTTCATTTATTTTTCATATTTATTTCTACTCCCTGGTCTTCTACTACTTCTTCTTCTTCTTCTTACATAACTTGATTGACTACCTTTTTTCTGTGAGAACGGAACAACTACAAAAAAACGTACGTAAGTAGGTATAAAAAAATATATATTTTGCGGTGGTGGTAGTGGCAGTGATGGTGATGATGATGATCATCATCAATATAATATGTATGTACATACATTGTTGTTTAGTTTGTTGTTGTTGTTGTTGTTGTTTCGTTGAATTAAAACAAATATAAAAAATAAACTTATATATATAAAAAAAACCTATGCATGTGCAGAAAAACAGCTCATCATAAATAAATACATTATTATAAAAGTTAAAATGAAATGGTTTAAAACGGGAAAAATTGCCAAGTGTGCAGGAAAAAAAAAATTACGAGGATGAAGACGGTAGTAGTGAGGACGTTGAGTTTAGAAACACTTTTTAGAATTTTGTATGTAAATTTATTCTTATTGTTTTTTTAAAAGCAAAAATAAAATAAAACAATAATATATATAAATGTATTACTCATTCAAACATGCACAGATACATACTTTGTCGTTTTTCTCATCTCCTATCTTCACTTTTCATCAATTGGCATATCGGTAAATACATTTCAATAAATACAATAATAATAATAATTCTTTGTCTGATTGTAAGGAAGAATAAATAATTGCGATGGCCATCACCTTGTATGTTTGTGCATGTATGTATGTATATACATACATTCACTAGTACACATTATTATTACATTTGTTTTCTCATCTTGTTTGTTCAGTTATATTTATATATCAACGTTGATCAGGATGATGATCATGATCATGATAATGATTATAATAATAATGATGATGACAATGACTGTGATATCCTTTTTCTCTCTCTCTCTCTCTCTCAGTCTGTCTTGTTTTCTGTGTGAGAAATCGAATCCAAGTCAACCGTGACTGTAAATACTGACCTCAAAAATTAAAAAAATAAATATATTTACACAAATCACCACTACCAACCATTATCATTTTTTTTCCTCCTGGGAAACTTCTCACTGAACAAGAGTGAAAAGGGTACATATACAGAACCATCACCACCACCACCACCAAATACACAGTCAAGTATATAAAAAAAGCACCACAAAAAGACGACCCAAGAAAGAATGATGAAAAATCTATAAGGAATCGTTCAATAAATATATTTCTAATCGTAAATTATTATGCATAATAATATAATCATATAATCATTCAGAGTGCACACTACACTGCTCCTATTGCGGCATCCAAAACTTGGGATATATGTAGAGGAAAAAAAAGATGCAAAAATAAATATTGGATCTCTTTCTTTCTCTGCAATACATAAAATCTAAATATTTCGGATGGATCACACACTTTATCTTACAATTCTAATTTATCATTTTATTGATCTTATACACATAAATATATACAATATCCCTTTGCAACAAACAAAAAGAGTATCATTTTCCGAAAAGGTCAGCAGCAGCAAAGAGTATGATGACTGAATAATGCAAAAAAAAAGATATTTTTTTTTCTTTCCCGTGACCATTTCTTCCGAAAAAGGAATTGGGATGAGCAGACATGAAGAGGAAAAAAACAGGAATATAAATACTTTTACAAAATATATTTAAATTTTGTTTTTAGAAAGATGACCCTTCTTTCTTTCTTTTTCCCTATTTTTGACCGTCTTATCATCATCATCATCATCATCATCATGATCCAATCGGAATAATACCTGAGAAATAAAATTTATGCAAGAATAATTTTCTTTTATTGCATTGCACACTCATTTCCCATGCCATAAGCAAAAAAAAGGTTGAAAAAAAGGCTCCTTCTCCCCGCACATATTATATTATACACACAGCTCAAGAGAATGGAGATGGATGGATTTGTCCTAGATTACCCATTCAAATGGATGATGATGGGATGGGATGGATCGTCCGAGAGAGAAAAAAAAAACGTCCGTCCACATCCATTCATATATGTATATACACTGTAACAGTGTACTAGCAATAATAGTAATAATAAATGCTCACTTTACATTATTTTTTTACAAACTTTTATGCACTTTAGTCACGCATACATGCATACTACATACAGTATTCCAAGGAATGTAATAGTAATAATAATAAGTATACGTGTAAATCTTCACAAGACAGAATAATTCACTTCTTCCGTATTTCCTTTTCTCTTTGCGCAGCAAATTATTCAGAAAACAAACTATTCTTCAGCTCTTCGGCTGGAATAAGAGAGAGAGAGAGAGAGAGAGACAGAGCCCTTTCGCCTTCATTTAAATAAATAAATGGATGGATGGACAAAACCTTTTTTTGTCCTCCTCTCCTAGTCGCGTCCATCACTTTCACAACCTTATCATCATCATTCATTCATTTTTATTCATTCTCCACTGAAAGCGAGAGAAAAAAAAATTTATTCTCAGGGAAAAAAAGGGGCAAACCAAGATGATCACACTACACTGGCCAGACAGGTAAAGTTCCCCTTTGGGAAAAAAATAGTATGCCAGCTGTATAAGTACATTCATAAATGCAAATGAAGTGTTTTTCTCAAAGGGAAAAAATATATATTGTTGTGTAGGTATGCAAAAAAAAAGGGTCGTGCCCAAAAAAAAAACCTCTGGACCCAGTTTTTTTTACCTGGACATCCTCTGATCCCATCATCATCATCATCATCATCACTTTTATTATTAACCATGTATTAATTTTTTTCTCACCCATTCCTATTTTCTAAGGGTCCTCTCCCTCACTCAAACATATTAGCATATTTTATGCATATTATCCGCGCAAGACGAACGGAATAGAATAATAGATAGAGTGAAGGTACTTAATTTTGTTTAAGGGGTTTTCAAACCTTTTTTTTCTTACATACACCAAACCAAGTATGGTATAAAAAAAACTTAGCTGGAAAAAAGAACTGCACTGGACTATGAAGGAAAAAAGGGTCTTGTGTGTTTTTGTATACATAATTTTTTTTTGCAGGTAAGAATTATATTGTCAATTGTAAAGGAAGAAGACGGAGAAGAAGGTTGAACGAGAGAGAGAGAGAGAGAGAGGAAAAAAATGTGGAATGATTGTCGTTTATAAAAATTTACATAATGATGTTTGGCATTATTCTTATTATTTAGCATAATGAGTGTGTGTACAGAAAGAAAAAATGTGACTGATGGAGTCTCTCTCTCTCTCTCTCTCATTCTTTCTCTGGTTATTTGGAGCATATACGGTGATGTGATGACGGTGTATGGGAAAAAATGCGTGCACTATTATTATTTTTATTTATTCCTTTGCTTCTCACTCTACTTATTAAAATTATCATTCTATTTTTTTTCCCTTTCGTTTTCTATTTTTTTGACCTCTTGATCATCTTGTCAAAGTAAAAAAAGGCACTAGGGCATGGCAATTGCAGAGTGTACATATTATTATAATTATTATTACATTACAATTCTCCTCTAAACTTGCTGCAGTAGGAAAAGGAAAATGGTTTTTCACACGAACCAAAAAAAAATATATAACTGACTGGACAAAAAAAGTATGTATATGTACTGGTGATCTATTTATGTAAAAGAGTTTTTGAAAAATAATAATAACTATTCTTTTTATTTCAATAATAATAAGACGTTTTTTTTTTGTACTTACCTTGGGCGATTCTAACGGCGGGCATTTTAATCCTCATCTTGACTACAAGTTTTGTTGCACGGCGGATCCAAAGGAAGTGAGGACAAAATGGATTGTCCTCAAATCCTCGTTATCCTTTTGAAAGCAAAAAAATTTTTTTGTTTGAAGATCTCTTGATAATCTCAAGAGAGAAAGAAAAATAATGTTATTTTTATTATTTTTTCTTCATTTGGTCACTTTTGTCCAGTTTCAAGTCCATTTATACATCATCATGATGCTATCAATTATGTAAGGTATATTTTTTATATAATGCTATGTCATATATTTAAAAAAAAATGATTCATAGTTTATTTTTGTTCTTTTAATTATTATTATTCCCCTTTATTCACTACATGATCGTCATCTCACTCAACAAGGTTAGTGTACTATCATGTATAATATGTATACATTCTGTTGACCTTCATCAAATCCATTAACCCAGGAAGAATAATAATAATAAGAAGAAGAAGAACACGCGATAATTAATTCCACCTACGCCGCACGCATATTACTCTACACACGTGATGATGATGATGATGACAAAACACTATACAAAAAGAAAATACGCTTCTCTTCTTCTTCTTCTTCCGCCGTTTGCTACAAAAATTAATTTACACGTTGTTACATAGGCGCTTCACTTGTCTCTTGCATCTTCTTCTTCTTTTCTCTTTATTAGCTCAGATGTCAGTGGAAGTTTTCTTGGGAGATGATGCGTTGTTGCTGCTGCGTTAATATTATTAGCATTATTATCCTTGTATTTATTATATTACAAGAACAGGAAGAGTAGAGTTTTCTTTTGCTTCTTTCTTTTCCCCGCATGAGTATCTCTCTACTTGTTTCTTGCACATAATTATTATTACACGTCCACTCACTGCTACCATGAACAAGGAACCTTATAACATCTCATCATCAAAATATGTATGCATAGGTGCATATATTTAAAAAATAAAAAATAAAACAAAGTAGTTCAGTTGTCCACACAACTCAAGTCAGTAGAGAAAAAGATAACTTAATTTTATTCCTTCTTCTTCTTCTTCTTCTTCTTTTGAGTGAAAAAAGAGAAGAAAGAAGTTTTTGTTTTCTGGAGAGATGCACTTTTGCTTTGCTGCTCTCTTCTGCTGCTGCTGCTGTTGAGTTGATGCTGAATGCAGGCAAAGTAGCCTTGGCCAGAGAACTCGTTTTCTTCTACTTTTGGAATAATTTAATGTTGTTGTAGTAGAGCAGGAGCACAAGCCGGAGCAGTGTAGTAGTCTCTGAGAGAGAAAAGATGCACTTTACGCACAATGGCGAAACGCACTGCATATATAAAAGGAGCATGCATGCACGTACTCACATGTTTTGTGTGTCTGTTTGTTTTTCCCTGCTTTTGTGCAAAACAACAGGAATTTACAATGAGTCGTTGAGAAAATTATGTAAAAGTGCTTATTTTCTTAAACAATGTTTTTTTATAAAGTAAATTTTTGAAATGACCCTTTCTCCAAATATTATGAAATCATTGAAATATTGCAAAAAAAATAAAATTTGTTTGCAAATGTTTGGAAAATGTTTTTTTTATTCACTTCCAATGAAATTACGTAATTAAACTGGCGAGACACAATACTAGACGAGAAAGTAGAATTATATTTTCTCCCGCAAGAAATTCAACTCATCTAAATAAACTTTTTTTTTCTCACAAAATGTCAAAGTTCAAATTTCACTTGTAAAAAGTTTTTTTTTTAATTCCTATTTATTAGAATTGTTCTTTTTTTGTAGATATTGTGTCCGATGACACATTTTTAGAAATCACTACCCATGCCCGTGCAAATATTTGAGATGACAATATCCATGGCCTCCTCCCCAATACATATTATACCCCCGTTATTTAAACTCTGGAGGGATGAGGGTTTCTCAAATAAAAATTCACTTTTTTTTCGGCAAAAAATATAAACCAAACAATTTTTCACTTGTAATTTAATACACAAGCCAAGAAAACAAGGATTTTAGATATATCTATTACGATTGCAACATAACAAAGAAATTTTTGTCTCATATCGTCTCGCCACTCTGTTTTTCTTGGTAGTAAAAGACAAGCATTATAACACGATATGTAACACACACTCTCTCTGTATTATTTTTATCCTTCTGCTTCTTCTTCTTCTCACACAATCAGTTCCGAGGGAGTTCGTAAGACAAGTACACACATAATATATTATTATACAAACAGAGAAGAGAGAGGAGAGAGTGATAGAGTGCGTGTGTCCGTATCAAGAAAGAGCCTGTGCTCAACTGAGCCCAGTTGGCTATAGTTCATGGGACTTGGGCATCTCGGGAAACGGCATGCCATGCAATGCGAAACCATCATCAGGCAGAAGGTTTGAGCCATGAGCCAGCGGAGAGAACCAGACCAGAGTCCGTGTGTTCTCCTGTTTCTCTCATTCCCTCTGCCTGTGTGTCTTTCTATCTATTTGAATAGTAGTAGTGGAGAAGAACGAAACGGTGGTGTGGTATGGTGGTAGTGGTGGTGGTGGTGGTGTGGCGGTAGTGGATGATGCTGATGCTCTTATTGTTCAAAATGCTTTGGTGGTGAATTTTCTCATTGCTCTTTATTATGACTCCACTACTCCTACTACTACAGCTCTTATGTGTACCACCATCATAGCAGTGGTAGTAGGAGAAATAGCAGCAGAAACAGTCTTATTTTTTACTACGGACTCTACAGACATAGGTATCTAGCATTTTATTTTGTCCATCTTTCTCTCTAGATAGAAAACCTATTCAATCCTCCTCTTTTTTTCCTCTCTCTCTCTCTTTCCACAAAGCTATATATACATGCACATATTTTTGGAAATTCTGTTGTTGTTGTTGATGTTGTTGCTGCTGCTGTTGTTGTACAACCACCACCGTTCCAAAAAGTGAGAGAGTTAAAAAAAGGCAACAAAGAGCAGAGTTGAGAGTTGAGTTTTTTTTTCGCTCTTTCTTTGGATTCAGTCACTCACCACAACAGCTTCAGTGGCATCCGCTACAGAGCGAGCAAGATGTGTGTGTATGTGTGTCTGTGCAGTCACAGAGGATATCTCCTCCTCCACCTCCTACAACAATAACGATGACGGTTCTCAAACTTTGACTCTGTAGCTAACTTTTCGATATATAAAATATATATATGTTTCTCTCTCTTGTTTTTTTTTCTCCTGTAATTCCAATAAAAATGGAAAGACTACGACTAAGTATCGCCACCACCACCACCACTGCATTCTCTTTTCTCTCTTTCTGTCTCTTGATCTCTCTCGTTGGATATATATTTTTTTTGTGTATAACCATTTATTGTACACGTAACAACAATAACAACAATACTAAATATGTGATGTGATCATCCCAGAGAAGCAATAATAAAAAATAATATGATGATACTATTCTACTCTCTGGATTGGAATTGGTCTGCTACTACCAACTACCACTGCTGATATTGTTATATGTATGTTGGAAGTTGGGACTACTGCAGTGGTGGTGGTATGGCAGTGGCGATGATCATGCCAGTTTTTGGTAGCAAGTCAAGTCAAGTAGCAAAAGTAATTGAGCAATTCGTAATTCCTGGAAATAAGTAGCACTTGCACTGTAGTAGTAAGAGTAGTAGTAGCAGCAGCAGCATCGGCACCAGCAGAACTAGTTGTACAATAGCAGATGAAAATCAGAGAAGATGTATATTTATGGATAATAAATAAATAGTATGGGCATGCCGATATGGCATTCTTACGGATTTTCCTAATAAAAATGTTTCTTGTTTTTCATGTCCGATCTACTATTTTGGCCGTCCTTTTTTATGTACATTGTATTCGGAATAACTCATCTAGTAGTATTTACTATTTTGGCAGGTTGGATTTTGGTAGGCCCTTTTGATTATTGCTTACAAACATCCGAGTGATATGGAATACTTAGAAAGAAAAAAAGATGGGAACTTTTTTTTTGTTAGTGGGACAGAATATTATATTATGGCTATTAATAAAATTAAGTAAAAAAAGGAAGGTTATTTATGCGGGTGTGCATTGAATGGCATGTGTAGTAAATCCTATTTTTTTGTCGATATCCCTTCCATCGTCTCCCTTGAAAAATAAAAATAATAAAAGAGGAAAATATTTTTTTACTTAATGCTTCCGGTGTTGACCAAGCATAATATAAGGTATACATATATGCATATTTGAGAAACGAGATGATAAAACCTGCAGGGAAACCAAATGCATTGCGTATAAACAAATAATCAATCAATCAAGCTTGTTAGCGTAAGGTTTGATAATAAAAAGAACTAATTTAGTAACAAGTCAGAGACATATATTGTGTATATACCTAATATTTTTATATGGATAATGTGAGGGAATATTTAGGATTTCTGCTGCTACTGCTGGGAAAATGTTTTGGAGATTAGTGTTACTTTTACAAGAAACCCTTTCAGCTGAGGCAGGTAATGATGATCATGCTCATGATAACAAGGTGATGATGAGTTTCTTCCATGTAAAAACAAATATGTTTTCGAGAGAAAAAAAAATCTTTTTGCCAAAAATTTACATGAAAACTTGATAGATTTTCTTTCTCTCGAAATCTTCTTAGAACGTGTTTGTATGAAAGGTAACACCTGGTTCCATAATACCTACGCATATTGCACTGACTTTCGCAATTTGCAAGATCATAATGATAGTAGTAATGTGTTTTAGCAGAAAAACGGAGCACAACAACACGTAGCACGCACAATTTTTAAAAATATATACATAAATATTTTCCCAAGAAAAAGGAAGGAAATGCATTTAGACATGATTAAGAATGCAGTTCCCTACAAAGATGATGATGAAGAAAAGTTGGAAACGTATGATGATAATAATCGTCATCATCATCACTTTTCTGTCTGCTACTCATTCCTTCTCCCTCTCTCTCTCTGTACACTTTTGGTTAATAGCTATGCATACATAATAAAGCGTTTCTGCCACTTTTTCTTTATCAACTTCAGCATCATCAACATTATCATCATGATCATCCACCATGTCCATTCCATAATGCATAACTTGCATGCACTTGAGTCTCTCTCTATCTCTCTATACCTTTTACCCAAACATCTCGACATGGATGGCTCATGGCCTTTTTCCAGGAAGAGAAAACTTTTGGGTTTGAAAATTCAACAGGAACATGGCAGAGCAGAAGCAGCAGCAAAAGAAGAGTTTTCAAGTTTTTGTGAAAATTCAAATGAATAAAATGCAACGTGTAAACGAAGCAAAGAAGAAGAAGAAGAAGACGAGAGTTTGTGTTTATATCTTTTGCTGCTTGCTCTACTCCACAAAAACAGATACTAAAATACATACACACATGTATACATACATGCATAAGCTTGCTGACATTCTATTTTTGCCAAGCCGACATGCAAGATAAAGTTTTTCTTTGAGAAAAGAGAAGAGAGAGAGAGACTGTGTAATATTATAAACCGCTATGCTACTCACTTCCACATTCACTCCAGTTCCTCCACACGCATAATATTTTCTTGAGAAAGAGATGCTATTCTTCTACTTTCTTAGACAAAATGAACTAGATTTTCAGCTGCTGCTGCTTATATTTCCTCTGGCTTCTTCGTGCATTTCTGGATGCAAGCACCTTATATCTCTCTCTTTTTTCTCCTGTTATGCTGCTGTAAGCTTCTGCTGCTGTTGCCTCTCTCTCTCTGCTATAATATTTATTAATTGTACATGCACGGCATGCATATACTACATAATAAACTTGACTTGCTAGAGAAGTAGTATATAAAGATGGTTTTTATAAGACAAGAAGACGAAGAAGAGAAACAAGATGAAAATGAAGACAGCAAGTTTTCTTGGTGGTGGTAGTGGTGGTGGAAGTAGTAGACTCCTCCATCCTCCAACAATCTAATAACAAACTATTTATGTATGCAAGCAGCAGCAGAAAATAGTGCAAGTAGTATACACACTACACACACACACACACACATTATTATTATGCTTTTCAGTATGCGTGAGTTTAGTCGGTTGGCTGTGGTGATGGTAAAACACATCTAAAATGCCCGTGAACTTGAAAATTTTGTTGAAAGTAAAGAACAAGTAGTAAGTGTGTGTTGTGTCTGCAGTATAATAAGTTGTAGTAGTAGTAGAAGAAGAAGAAGAAGATCTCATTCAAGAAAAAGCTTGTTGCTTGTGTGTGTGTGTGTGTCTGGTATGCCATTCCTACTCTCACATTCAACATTGCTTCTCTCTCTCTCTCTCTCTCACTCTCTCTCTTTTCTAAACTCTCTGCAAACTGCACTACTTTTCTCATTTCATAACACGTAATAAATTTTATCTTCCCTTTTTTCGCCTACATTTTACTGCTACAACTTTATATGTACTGCTCCTATTACTGTCATGCATGCTGCACTAGAACATGTGTGCATATTATTATTATTATTATTACTACTTCTTCTTCTACTTTGTATAAAATACTTACATAAATGTATATAAAAAAGCACATAAAAAAGTTTTATGTATAAAATTAAGTATGTGCGTGCATATGTAGGTATATGCTTTCAAAATGCGAAAAAAAGTAGGCATATTTGATATCATGGATATGAAGTGGATAAATTTTATATGAAATGAATTGAAAATGGGACTGGCGTGTGTTTTGCGCTGCTCCACGGTGGCGGTGGTGGTCGTCCTCGTTGCGAGCAAATCAACTGACCAACACAGGCAGACCGGACCAACCAACCAAAAAAAGTATATAGACCACAACAGCGTTGCACTGCACTACAACTACTACTGCCAAAATATTTTATTATGAAAGGAGTAGTGTGTGTGTGAGTGTTGTTTGTGTGTGTAGGAGTATACGGATAGATAAATGGATGTAAATGCATTGGTGAAAAAAAAGGCAGGGAGCAGGGCGTGTTATGTGAAAACGGCCAATTGTGTTGTGGTGATGACCGTAGCGATGAGCATGATGATGATGATGATCAAAACGAAGGAGGAATGACCACATGATCATGAGAGAAGGACAAGCGAGCCTCTCTCTTCTCAACTCTGCTGCTGCTGCTGCTGCGTGTTTCAGTGTAATCGTGTTTCACGAAAAGGAAAGAACGAATGGACGGACCATGGGCATTGGGCAAAGCACCTATAGCAAAAGCAATATTATAGCTTGATATAAAGAGAGAGTGATCATCTTGCCGATGATGATGATGATGAATAGAGAAAACATATATAGAGAGAGAGAAGCGACCACCGACCAGTCTACTCCGAGACGATTGAACGACGAGTAGAAAAGCTTGGTTGGCTGTGTGCGTTTGTTGGTAGAGAACTGAGTACACAGTGGATAATAATAACGTGTGTGCAGGGAGCAAGGAAAATGGGAAGCGGTTCAGTAAAGCAAACCAAACTCCTCTCTACTACTACCACCGCTGCTGCTAAACAAAGGAGAAATCTATAAAATAGATTGGATATGATCGGGGTATGATGATGATGATGATGATCGGGTGAATTTGGTGAGTATTCAGGAGAGGAAAATATATTATGGGTATTTTTCAGAGACCGGTAATCCCGAGTTTTT
>JAHZNC010005840.1:0-18910 GCA_027744095.1 Zhuqinia jingwanae | reverse complement strand
ATCATGAATCATGAATCAACTTGAGGAATGCAATGCACGCATCTCTTTTCTCTCTATCTGTAATCTGTAATCTAGATTGCAATAATATATAAATTACCTATATACCTTTTCCTGATGCTGATGATGATCATGTTGATGAAATTCCAAAAAAAAACAACAATGTAATATACAAATAAAACTTTAGCGCGTAAATAAATATGTATGTTGTATGTAGGTGTGGGGGTGAAAATGCAGAATGCAGGTTGATAATAACATGTTTGCTACTTTTTTTTAAATTCGTTGAAAATAATTTTTTGTTTTTGAAAAAAACAAGAATGATCATATTATATATTTGTACACGAAAAAGGGTGAAAAAAAAGTTACTAAAAAGGTTACATTATGGGAGAAAATTAACTGGAATCTAGATAAAAATCTGGGAAAACAGAAAAAAAAGTGGAAATAATAATTATAGCTCTTTTTTTTAAGACAAAGAAGGAAGAGATAAAAGGTAGTTTTTTTCCTCTGTATAGTAAAGTTTCAAAGAGCAGCTGCTTCCACCACATTTTGACCACGTTTTTTTACACAAATAATAATAATAATACCCGACTGCAAAAAAAGCCTAATAGCCAAAGGACAGGTGTGCAAATGTTCATTAAAATCACAAATATACACATTTTTTAAATAACAAACAAAATATATGTGCAACGTTTTTAAAACTTTGACGTAAAATGAGTGCTTTTTAAAACTAGTCCAATTATTTTATAGACTTGCATGATGATGACATAATTGTGTCTGCTTTTTTTTCCTTACGAAATCAAGTGGACTCAATTCTCTTTGGCAATTGCAATATTTTTAAAACGCCATAAATTACAGACAAGGCCAGTGAGCAAAATATGTAAATGTATCACCTATTATTATTATTACATGGTCGACTGACAGCATGGTATTTCGCATGCAGAGATAATGACGAGTAGTAGCTAGCTAAAATTAACAAAAAGAATTTGACGTATTTGTATACAATCAAAAAATAAAAATAAAGAAAGAGAGTAGTAGTGGTCAACTCAGAGAGAAAGATTAAGAACTTCCTGTCTTCATTTCCTCAAGTATTTTTTTTATTGCTGAAAGCTGATCCAAAATTTAAAACGTGAAATATGTACGCAATGCAGTAATTATCATCATAACATAATATAATCATGCTGGCTTAAAAAAAACATGTAGGCAAACAGTATTATAAACAAATAATATTTATTATTATTATTACATGTGTATATATACCCACCCGTCAAATTCTTCAATTAATCAAGATTCGCAAGTCATAAAAAGCTACACATTCACACTCAAAAAAAAAACTTTTTATTAACACACAGCATTCATTCTAATGGTAATAATAATAATATACCTACATATATATGTGTGTATGTACATATCTGTGTGGTGGTTGGTGAATCACCACACTGGCGATATGGAAGTAGAAAAGAAGTAATTTATTTTTAGGTAACACTAAAAATATGTACCATGCTGGTAATTAATGCAATATCTCAAAGTGCTATCGCTGCAAAAAAAAACACACAGATCTAGGCATATAAATAAATACCCAGTTCTAAATTCCACACCAGCACCACCACTGCTTGTTGTACACCTACACTGTTACCATTAAATGTTATGATATACTATTATACCAACACTATATATTTACTCTTTGATGACTTCCACACTTGCTATCATTGAGCACAATCTTTAGAATTTCATTAGGAATTATGATCATCATTATGATCATCATGATCTTCTCCAACACCATGCTAGTCTGAGTGTGTGTGTGTAATATAATAATAATAATAATAATAATAATAATAAATACAATTGGTGATGTAAAAAGCGCTTGGGTTTTTTAATACCTAAAAAAGTACCTTCTTCTTTTACTCTTTGCACAGTTTTATATGCATGTAGGTAGGTATGTATGTATGTATATATATGTATGAGATGATGAGTCGCTTCGTCAGCTTGATGGTATAAAATACCCACAACATTTTTATTTTTATTAACACACAATCTTTTTCTCCGTTTTCTTAGAAAGAGATTATAGCATGAATTTATTTGCTTTTATTGCCCAAATCAAATCTACCACACTTGGATTTTATAATTTTCTTTTTTCTCTGAGTGTTTGCATCCATAAAAAAAATCAAAACTGTGTGTCTGTGTGTAGTAGTAGCAGTAATGGTAGAACACTCATCATAACACGATGATGATGATGATGATGATGATGATGAACACTATTATAAATAAACTCATCATTATCATCATGCTCATGAAAAAGCATGCATGCGGACAGGTGAAAAATTGTTGTCAAGAAATAGGAGTCAAAATACTAATTTAGATAAGGTGAAAGGATAAAACGCAAAAAAAAAAATGCCAAAGAGTAACAACAGGTACTCTGGTTAAAAACACAATAATGTGTAGTAATGGAGTTCTATAGTAAATAGGTAGAGAGAGAGAAAACAGCAGAATGGTAAATTCTTTTTCCATAATAATAATAATTACACATAATCTCCAAAATCTCAGCAGCTGTTTTTTTTACAACAGAAAAACGTGAAGGAAAAGAGGGAAAAAACGTACATTTTTTTATGGCTACTGTTATATAGTCAGGTTAATTGTATTTGTACCTCAAAACTACTACCATTTTGCATTCTTCTCTAACAGACCCAATAAATAAATTGATAAATATGTTGTAAAACATGTGGTGGTGGTGGTGGTGGAGGAGAAATATTATAGAAAACAGAAACTTCCACACACACACACAGGAAGTTGGACATAAGAAGAAAACGCGATTTTTTTCTCTACTGATGCTTTTTCGTTGTTGTTTTTTTCATGTTCTTTATTGTAGAGGGTGCTATTATTGTTTGAATAGTAGGGCATTCCCCATGCATGCGTTCAAAATTATCGTCATAAAAATGAAAAGATCTTTGAGTATTTACATTACATAAAATGGCCAGAAAAAAAAAGAGAGTAAAGAGTGGAGTACGTGATCATGTTGATGAGCAATGAACGTTTTTTTTTCCTTTCTCGCTGTTTCTTTTTTTTCTGCTGCTCTGTCTGATAAAAAAAACCAAAAGTAAGAAGCACACACACACACGCAACTCATTATCTATAAGTATGTATATATGTATGTATGTACGTGTGTGAGTAAGGATGTATGTATGTATGAATATATATATTGAGTGTAAGCTTATTACATAAGCATAATATATTATTATTATGGAGTCTATTCCTTTCCTTATATAGTTTCTAATTCTCTCTAATATTGGTTTTGCGTTGTGGTGGATAGTGGTGGTAGGTGCTGTACTGGGATGATAAATCGTACTTTTGGCTTTTTTGAATGGCACAATAACAAACATCTCTACTAGAGTAGATTAAATAGTAATTTGGTTAATGGTAAGTTGCTTTGCATTATGCCAGACACACGTTGTTGTTGTAGTACCTGTGCCACCATAATAATAATCATCACTACCACACATTCCACACAAAATAATTTTAGTCGCACAGGACGATAATGATGATAAGACAACTCGGTGGAAAAAAAAAATGTCTAAGAAAAATGGCGTGAATAATGCATATATGGAATCCATATTATGGACGTATGTATAATAATAATATAATTGAATAGCTATTTGGTTTGGTTTATTGAGTTGTTGAAGTGAAAGAGAAAATGTATGAAAATATTCATGCACGCACGCACTTTTCGGAATAAAAGCAGAGATTTTAAAAGAGAGAGAGAGAGAATTAGGGAGAGAAGCAGGTGGTATATTATTATTATTTCTTTGTTGTGAAAATTGTTTTTTTTTTGCTCTTACCTTTTACGAATCGGAAGACTTTTGTTGTCAGCAAACTTTGGTGATCCGAGATAGATCGGTGATGTGGGCTGTGGATGTTGTGGATTATGGACTTGTTGAATTGACTGATGGTTTGTGTTGTTAGCAGCGTTGTTATTTGAAACTGAATATGAATGGTTGTGGTTAGTGCTGCTGCTGCTACTAGCACTGGCACTACTGCTGATGTTGTTTCTACTGCTGCTGCTGCTGTTGCTACTACTGCCACCACTGATGATATTATGATGAGAATGGTGATGTAAGCTCAAGTTTGCGGCTCCAATGCTGAGATCAAGTGGCGGTGGTATAGGTTTGTTCTTCCTTATTGAAAGAGACGGCACTTGATGATGAGAAGAAGAAGAACTTTGCTTTTGCTGATGCTGCTGCTGCTGCTGCTGCTCACCACCACCATCACCACACTCCTCTTGTTGATGATGATAATTTCTGCTATTCTTCTGATGTTGTTGACTTGTCGTCGTCGTCGTATTAGTCTTGGTCGGGTTACTGAGATCAGTGGGATGCTTCTGCTCCTTATCTTCTGTTTCCTCCTTTAATGCTACTACTACTTCTTCATGTCTACTTGGTCGTCGTAATAATAATGTTGACGAAGATGATATTGATGCAGATGATGGTGAAGGAAAAGTTGATACGAATGATGAGACTGGCACTCCCAGGTTGTGCTGGTGGTGCTTCTGCTGCCCTGCGATTGATGCTGCTGTTGAGGAGGATAATAATGATGAAGTTGGTGTTGTAGTTACCACCACTAGTTCTTCAGGTTGATCTTGAATCCTCGATGTGGTCTTATTTGAAGCCACAGCCAAATCTACAGCACCACAAGAATTGGTTTCATCTTTTGCATTCGTAATAATGGTAGTAGAAGTCGTAGTAGTAGAATTACTAGTAGGAGGATTTCGGTAAGTTTGTGAATGAAACTGTTGTTGTTGAAGATGATGATGATGATGATGGTCAAGTTGAAGTCGTCCGGCAACTGAAGATGATGATGACTTCCAACTATTTAAACTAGCTGCTGCTGCTTCTGTTACTGTTGTTGTCGCTGATGATGTTGATGATGATGATGCTGATGGGGAAGGAGATGAAGTTGTTGAGGAGATTAGCACAACTGGGTTCTTGGGACCAGACAACAGTGAATAAGAATGAGAAGAAGCAGCAGACGAACTTCGTGCTGGGCTTGTCGAGGAGACTACTACTGGTTGTTGGTGCTTTGATCTTGGTCCAGTTAGTTCAAGGGGGGATGACGATGGTGATATTGCAGAAGCTTTTGAGGAAGTATTGGCATGATGATGATGGTAGTTATTATTTTGTAAGGATATAGGAGTAATGATACTTGAGGAAGACTGTACAGATTGTGAATGCTGAGAAGAAGAAGAAGTTGGTGGTGATAAAGACGGTGGCGATGATGATACTCTTGCACTACTTGTTGCTCCCACTCCTACAGATGTGGATGTTGCTGGTGGGGGTGGCAGCATTGCTAAGGAAGAAGACGTGGTTGAGGACATTGAGGGCGATCTCTGGGGAGATGCTCGTCGTTGGTGATGCTGTTGGTGGTGGTGGTGGTGGTGCTGTGATTGTGGGGAAGATACAGATGCTGATGATGGCGGTGGCGATGGCCCTTCCCAGTCCATACTTGTATGTTCAGTCAGTTGTTTTATTTATTGAACTGCGATAAAGATTTTATTTTATTATCCCAATCTGCAGTTGACGATTATAATGATGATGAAAGGATGCTGAGCTATCGCCAATAAATTTTTTTTGCGGTATGGTTCAGCAGGCGCTCTGCACCACTACCATCGACGACCAAGCTCAGACATGTACAAAATGAGGATTCAGTCCAGCAGACGTCTTTTTAACTTTACTGTAATAATAAAAATGAATATAAAAAAGGTATTAACAAATCATTTTTTTATTATTATTTTTTTTGATAAACGCGTCTTCTTTTCTGTCAGATTACTTTACTTGAGCACTACTTCTGCTACTACTGCTTCCATTCTTTGTTAAAGAATATATGAATATTATTATATGCATATACCCATATAATATTTGATATGTTCACGTATAAAAATCCTGACTGAGATAACCACATATTTGAGTGTGAGACATTAAAAAGGAAAGCCTTTTCTTCTGGTTTTGGGTGATAATGATAACACTTTTTTCTTGAGCTTCTTTTATGATGACATGCTGCCCTCAAAATTTCCACTTACACACATCAACAGGCTAAGCTCAAAATAAATATGTCCTGTATTCAACATTCCATTAATGCTTAATGTTACTTTGTGGACAAATTCATAATCTGTAATATATATTTTTAATTAATAATAAATGATGGTATAATACTGTGTGTATATCAACTGCTGTCAACATTTTTCCATGTAAAATTACGTTTTACTTCCTTAAACACAAAAAAAACTTATTCATGCATAAAATATATATGAATATACCTACTTGACAGGACGGAAACACCAAAACCATCAAAATAAGTACGAACGTCAGTCACTCATACGCAGACACTTGTTAGAAAGAAATTCCTGATATATAATTTTTAATTGTAAACATAATACATGACATATATATCAAGTTACACATAAACTTGCAGACAGTAAGGAACTGTCATAAAAAAATCATATTACTTTTGACTCTTGAGACCGCTGGAAAAGTCAACGATTTGTAAGAATTAAATCCAATTCATATTATTATGCTACTGACTTATCCAAAAAAGGAAACGCAGTGAACAAAAAAAAACATTGATTAAACTTGACATTACATCATATATCTATATGTAGTAAACGTATCAATATAAATCAGTTTATATTGTATTGACTTGTACATCCGGTCGTAGTACCATTATTATTTATATTACATAAAAAATAGGTACAAAAGTTTCGGTAAAAAAAAATTACACAGACTTATAATATTCAGATACATGCATTGCATGCAAGGCAGTCAATCACTTTTTTTTCTTTAAAAAAAATTGAACACAAAGAGTAGACGAAACAAATGAATAAAACCAGACACAACACCACAGTAGCGTCAATTGCAGTTGTGGGTGCAATGTGCAAGTTGTATGCATATATTATATATATATCACTACGATTAAGGAGATGATGACCTGTCGACGTTCCCATCTTAAAAACTAAAGTTTTTTAACCATACGGTTTTTTATACTTTGTTGAACAAGACAAGTTTAAATTCAATACAAAAAGTTACGTTTAATACAGCTTCTCCTTCTAGTGGTGTGATTTGGTACCTACTACTCTCATCGAACACTGAAAACTGCTACTACTGCTCAGAGTGGACTTGTTATAATAAATTTTAATCTATCATTCTCCCTCTCTCTCTCACTCGCACTCTGACTGCCTATCTGGGTTCCTCTCTTCTACGTATAATTTTTTTTTCTTGTCGAGTCAGCAGCGCTATGGTGGCAACTGGCAATGATAAGCCTGATCCATCGCAGCTTTTATAATCAGTTGCCTGTTTGCAGTCGTCCTATCTACACACATGCTTTTCGTCAAGAAAAGTGAGACAAAGTAAAAGCAACAAAAGAAGAGCTTGTCTATATACAAAAACGTTTCTCTTATCTTTTCTCTCCTTTTTAAGTTTCTAGCCATGATTTTTTATTGCTTTCTACAGCGACTTTGTTTTTATTTCATTTCAAATATATACATGTATACAAGCGTTAAAAAAATCAAAGTTTCCTTTTACCGAAAAATATACTTGTGCGACTTCGCTCGTGGATTTAATTGCTTTTGTAATGATTATTACTACGTATTATTGTCCCAAGAGATAAATACTTTTTTTTGGCATACGTTAAAAACGTCTCCGTGTGTCGCGTAATTCATAATGATGCATCTCATGTTTCGTATTAGATTACAAGCTTATTCCTGCTCGTTAACGTGTCCTCGTATCAGCCAAAAACTTTGTTAATTGTTTATGAAAGTGTCGTTTTAAAATGAGCCATTAACCAATTTGTTTATTTTCATTAAGATGGCAGAATATCAATAATAATTTTTATTGCTTGCAGCAACAACAGCACACCAGCTGCCAAGATAAGTTATTGACTTTTATATCAATTTCTTTTCTTCAACTTCAAATGGGAAATGTATATATTATTTCCATTTAGTGTTTAAGGTACCTGTATAAAATATCTACTTACGAATTGCGTACGTGCCATCATCGGTTGCGCAGTACTCTTTGTCTTCCTTTTGAAAGATAAGACATTATTTGCCATAAAAAAATATGTACCTATCTCCTTGAACTAAAAACTTTCTTGAGTAGATAGAAAGTACGCTTGCACCCAGAAGAAGAGTACATTGGCTGGGGTTCCCAAAATATATTCTTAAAAAAAATTAAAGCAATGCTTACAACAACCAACAACTCACAAATAATAATTTAAACTCGTTTCACGTGCAAATCACCCACATTGTGTACCTAAACTCTAAAAACCAAACCAAACTTTAACTCTTTTGTTGGAAAACCATAATAGCACCGAAAAAAAATACAATAAAACAAAGAGTTGTTTTTTTTTTCATTTAATTCTCTACTTTTTCTGGACATGCAATTATGTGCTTTTGATAGCATCTTTTAATTATGTATTCTTTTCATAGTTAAAAAAAATTGCAGAAAAAAACCAAAAAATAAAATTCGCCGAATTACTTATCTAATTGATCTATATTGCTTAATTCATACTATTATTGACAGAACAAGATTTATTCCTCTCTGACTGCATAGCGTACATTAAAAAAGTGAATTTATAAATATATTACCTACACACAAATATATGTATTTAAACTACGTTGCACAAGAAAACATCACAACAAATTATATATGTATACTTTCCCTTACTCAACAGTGTACTTTGGTCTTGTCTAATAAATACGTGTGCTCATCACTGCTCACCGTTTTGCGTATAAAAATTACTGTACCGTATAATCCAGTCTAGCTTTTAAATGCATTTTTAGCTAAAGGATAGATATATGAATCATACATAAAATGATATACATAATATGTCACACATTATCTTTGGTTTAAATTTAAATTTAAATATTTACACAAGTCTGTATATCATGATTCCATTTTGTATTTGAGTACTGTTTTATAATTACATGCATATAAATCTGTGTATCTGATGTAAAGGATCTGAAAATCAGAAGATTTTAATTTTTAAGAAATGAAATGTACAACGCAAAAAAGTTGAGTTGGACAAAATATATGCAAATTCAGCAAAGAGAAAAAAAAATATATCAAGAAAATGACATGACCCGCGATCGTCTCGGTACCTCTCTTTTTGGCATATTTTTTCAACGAAATAAAAAGACCTTGAAATCATCCATTCGGTCATTGATTTGACTTGCAACAATAATATATCTGTGTTTCTCTTCACGAGCAACAGTTTGTCTCTTTCACAACGCAATATTATTGTATGCCTACCAACTTTTATACAGACGAATAAGCTGTACACACGTTAGTATATATTTAACGTATACTTGCCTTTTTTTTAAATATTATTTTCTCCATTTGATTATAGGTATATGTATGGTGCGTTGTTATTATATTGCTGTATAAGGAGATATTAAATTGTTTCTTACCTGACAGCAGTAGAGAAACGTTTAATTAGAGAAGAGTGAGCGCAATAATGATGTTGTCCACTAACTTGGCAGTTGATGATGATGATTTGAAACAGCCAATATGTTTTATATGTATTATTTTTTTGCCTGTTTGGTTGTTCCACTTTAGTTTTTTATGTATGATGGTAATCAGTTAAATATTGGGCTTTCAAACAACTCAGTTTACATAACAAGAGTGAATGACAATAAATAATGTTCAGCTTTTGTCACATGTATTTAAAAGACACACACACACACACACTCAAAAAAGTGTTTACCCAAATCAAAATCAATTGAGTCTCGATTCCACAAACCAATTAAATTAAATTACAATTTTTTTTTTGTATTCAAAGTTACTAGTCATACAACAAACAGCAGCAGAGATTTTATTGTGACTGTTTTATTTTACTGTGTGTACTGTAACTGTTCTTGGCGATGATATATGTAGTGGAGTAGTAATAGTCGAGGGGCGATGTGATGATGCTGATGGATGACGATGCGTTTGCGCTGCGTTGCGCTGCTACCACTGCTGTTGCAGTCGGTAGTTATTTGCTGATGAATGAGGTTATGAAAATTACTAGCATGCATATGTTTAGCTGTGTTTAGGGTGAATTTTCTGTTGATTTCTAGTAATGAGTCATTCAATACCGCAACGATTCGCTAAATGACTCCTCTATTTAATAGCTCGGTTGTATATTATATCCTAGGAAAAGGATTTGTGTGTTCTAGTGTGGTATAGAAAATGGTATATAAACATGGTTTCAAGAGATCACTAACGGAAGTAAAATGAGATAAAAATGGTATACTTTAATACAAAAGGTAGTTTAGTTTTTTTTCTCCCTCTTCTCTCTCTCTCTCTCGCCTTTGCTGAATGGGTCACTTTTTTTTCAAGCTATACAAGAACTCTGACTCTCTACATGTTCTTCTGAGAGCCGAGCACTAGTAGATGATGATGACGACGACGGTAAAGGATGATTCACCCTCTTCTCGCTTCATAAATTTTATTATTGCAACAACGTCGGTGATGATGATGATTATGTTGATGGTGTGGTAAATCATGTACTTATTTGGGTGAGATATTATGATAATGTTGATGAGTGATTGTCCTTTCTTCCCTTTATTATTGCTTGCATAAACGTTCAATGACCAAGAACCATGCAGTTCAGTAGTGTAAAGTCTAATATACACACAATAAAATTTAATGGTTAACTAAATTTA
This sequence comes from Zhuqinia jingwanae, assembly GCA_027744095.1. NCBI lineage: Eukaryota > Metazoa > Arthropoda > Collembola > Entomobryomorpha > Paronellidae > Zhuqinia > Zhuqinia jingwanae. Next base: position 8,232 of record JAHZNC010005840.1, on the reverse strand, counting down.
GTAATTGATTATTACAAATTAACACACAACTTTTTTATGTGTGTAGCCTTACAGATTAAAGAAGATGAGCTGTTTTTTTGTTATCTCACAAATTAGCAACAATATATTTTATAGTTTTTTTTCCTTTGTACTGGCAGACAAGTTAACAATGATAAATAAATATATAAAATATATACAATGGAGCTCATGTATAAAAGATCTTCTTTTTTTAATGCATTGTATGTAGTATATCTCTCTACAAACTAATGAAGATCATCAAATGCAGCAGAAAAGGGATGCAGTTTACTTTATATTTTTTTATTATCTATCTATCTATCTGTATATTCTTCCAATTTGCAACAAAATAATATACAGTTTAACAACTTAACTTAAACTATAAAAAAAACAAATTACTGCTCTTGTTACTAAGTCTTATCAATATTATCAGTATTCAGTATACAGCTTACTATCATCACTTCTTTTGTTGCTACTATCGTCTTTCTTTTTCTTTTTCTTTTTTATGTATTCTTCAAAGTTGTTTAAAGTAAACGGCAAGTTCAAATTATCATATAGCCAAAGAAAAAGCTATGATTTTTAACGGAGTTTTTCGGACCGAGAAAATATTAAAACATCATTATTCGTAAAGAGATAATATGTATTTTTTTTAAATCTCTTCCTTTTCTCTCTTTCCTTATCTATCTCTCTCTACACCTTAAACCCTTGTTGCTATTTAAAACTTCTTTATCTCTTTTGTCTTTTATCAGTATTCAGTATACAGCTTACTATCATCACTTCTTTTGTTGCTACTATCGTCTTTCTTTTTCTTTTTCTTTTTTATGTATTCTTCAATGTTGTTTAAAGTAAACGGCAAGTTCAAATTATCATATACCCAACGAAAGCTATGATTTTTAACGGAGTTTTTCGGACCGAGAAAATATTAAAACATTATTATTCGTAAAGAGATAATATGTATTTTTTTAAATCTCTCTCTTCCTTTTCTCTCTTTCCTTATCTATCTCTCTCTACACCTTAAACCCTTGTTGCTATTTAAAACTTCTTTATCTCTTTTGTCTTTTATGCTGCTATTATTATCACTATTTTAAAAGATTTGTATTCAAGATCTCATGCTGAAATATTTATATATATCTAAATATATAATAATATACATTTTAATATTTGTATTTGTATTAAATTCTTATTTATTTACCTAAATTCTTCATGAAATAAAAGGGGGAGACTTAAAAAATTCTGACTAGTAATGTAAAGTTGCAACCAGAATTTTTTCCCTAGTCACCATTTAAACTTGAGAGGCTTTACACTAATGATATAATATTTGATCTTAAATGAGGTTATTATTTTTCTGCCGCTTTTGCACAAACATGATATTGTTAAATAGGAGCAAAAGGATTTTTAAGGTACAAATAATTTATCAACTTTTTTTTATATACGTCATCATAAAAAATGAAAGAGTAACCTCCAAAATAAAATTAGATATATATTTCATACTACATTAACACACCTAAAAACTATTTTAGGTATATGTATCATCATCCTGATGATCCCTATTACTATTATTATTACTACACAGCTATTACTATTATCATACTCCTCATCATCATCATCAACTTATAAGACACGGAACAACAAATAATATTATTATTTTGAAAATAATTCAGATTTAGATATTTTTTGTTGCTGTGCTGCTCCTATTTTTTTGTTTAAAGTAGCGTTAGTATAGTGGTAGCTTTAAAAAAAATGTTTATGGAGTCATCGACGATCCATATAGAAAAAAAAGAGGAAACATGATGGTAAATTTGATGAATCACTCTTTTTTTAGAAAATAGTGTATATTATATCATCATGTACATTTTATATATTATGTGTGTGTGTCTGACTGAGTGTGTGTGTGGTTCTGCTAATATGAACATTTGAGATAGATACATTAGATACCAAAAGTTGTACTGGCTGACTAACGTGTATGTATGTATGTATTTACTATTAACTACAACTCTGCCGCTGCTGCTGCTCCTCCTGCTGATTTGAATTAGACGAAGGAAATGGCAAGTACAACGAGCATTACCATAGCAATATATTCTTTTTTTTTAAATAGTTTTTGATACAGAAAATGTAGTAGGAGTACCACTTATTACAAAAAAAATTGCGTTAAACTGATAAAAAAGGAATGTGTGAACTATGTGTACTCTGGTCTTTAAAATAAATTTTAAAAAAATATTTTTTTGTGCTATGTACCTTATTATTATTGTGGAATCGGCTTTTTGAAGAAAAAAAAATGTCGGTATGTGTGTTTGTACACGCGTTTTACATACAGATGCGCATGTACCACTTCAGCAAAAATATTTTTTTTAGCAAAAAGGTATGTATGTACATTGTACAGCCACATGTACATAAGTCAGTATTAAAAAAAATTCATTTCTTTGTTGGGATAGGCATCGTGTGGTGGTAGTTGTGGTGTTTTTGTTATGTGTGGAATGGAGTATATAAATGATTTGGGGTTTCCTGATCCGATTCCGAGAAACTGACTTTTATATATTTATTTTTATGTGGATTTTGTTACGTCTTTTGAAAGGCCAACTATATTTTATGATTATGATGTGCTGTAATGATTATGAAACTAATTTTATTTTCGACTAAAGAGAAAAAAATTATTGCCTATTCTCATTATCTCATTTTTTTTTGCATTAATATAATTTTTTAGCGTGTGTGACTGATTATAAATTTCCTTTCTTTTATTTTACTCTTCGGCTTTTTCACATTAAAAAAAAAGTTTTTATAGTTTATCTCCCGCCCGCTTTTATTTATTTATAAACCGATGGAAGTTAGCAAAAAATATATAATGTGTATATTTTTATTATGGTTTCGCTTTACCCTGCTTATCTCTGCAAATGAGTTTTGCGAAAAAAAAGAAAAAGAAATAAGAAAAAAACGGACTATTAAGTAATTTTTACATTACACTTACTTTTTATACTCTTTTCACAGTTTAGTTCATACTTTTGTTGTCGAGATTATAATTTGAGATAATCTTAACCGGATTTATGTAGTGTGTAGGATGTACTATATTGTTATCATGTTTTCAAAAACTACAATAATTTTGATAAAGTATGTAGACTTTACGTGCTATATAAATATATGTGCTATATATATACATACTTTACTTCTTAGTATGCTTTCCTTCCTCTCTATCGCTTTTGCTCTTTGTGTTCAGCTTTGAAGAAAAAAAAATGTTTAGAAAGGACGCGTGGCTATCATCACAATCGCAGTAATAATGATAATAAAAACTGGTATAAGAATACTTTTTTTGCAATATATCAAGAGTACTTTTTATTCTTTCTTCCTTTGTTGGTAATGTGTTTTACAGTTTGTTTTAAAAGAATGGCATGAACAAACATGCATGAGCTTTTAATTATGTAACATGTCAAGTTCACTTTCTGTAATGATGATATTATCATTAAACTTCTACATCTGTATGCCTGTGTAAATTACATAATAACCTATCCGCAGACTGTATACATACATATTATATAGTATTATATAATAAGATGGATTACGGATTTGCGTACAAAATGAATAAAAAAAGTGGACAGGCAGTAGTAGTAGAAGTAGTAGCAGTAGTTTTGTAACAGGAAGGATGCATAGGTATATAATTTTTTATATAGGTATTGTGTATATGTATAAATTTATCAAACAAAAGAGTAGAGTTTACTTACATTTTGCTCGGGTGAGTGTCGGTACAGCTTGATTTGATTATCATCGCCTATTGAGACACCAAAAATGATAATTTTCTGCATGAGCCCCCTCTGCTGCTGCTGCTGCTGCTGATGGACCCGGTTAAATAAATTTTTCTTATCACAATTAACCCTTATTCCCTCTTCCCTCACAAGTTATCGTACTACACACGCATTTTTATTTTATAGTAAACTATTTGGTATATATATCTTTAACATTTGAGATTGAGATGATTGTCCAGATCTTTTAAAGGAACTCGGTTTACATAAATTAAGATATTTTTTGTAAGTTCGTTTTTTTTAAATGTCCGTGTTTGATATTATAAATCAAACAAATCGTAGATGTGTATGGTAGTTCCAATTCCGACTACCGACCAACAACAAACTTTCGGTGTGTGTATATGTGTTGTTGTCCCTCCCTCTGTGGAAGTTACGACACTCTGGGAATGCTTATCATCGTCGGCCAGAAAAAGTAGTTTTTTTAATATGTCCAATCCCAATAAATAACACAGCAAAAAAGGAAACGCGTTGTATGATGATGTATCTTCAAAAAAATGTGTTTGCTACGCCAAAGACTTTTCTTTCATACGACGTGATGAATGTTGTTGTACATGCATATTAATAACATCACATGTAGTAGTAGTAGTAGTTGTTGTAGTAGGAGCTGCTGATAAAAGCGCGGCGGTACGATGATGATGTTGATGATGATGATGATGCTGGGATTATAGTAGTAGTAAGAGTAATGTACTTACAAACTCGTCGTTGTCGTTTCGTCCATCAATGATGATGCTGATAATTTATATATATATATATATTATGTTGATTACTACTACGCTGCTGATGAGGACGATGATGTTGATATGTAGTAGAAAATGAAGAAGGAGGTTTTTATATTTCAGCAGACAGAGTGCTGTTGTTGATAAGAATGTTATTATGCTGCAAAAATTGTAACCTTTACAAAGTAAAGTAGTAGTAGTAGTACTATATATCGTATCTTCCTCTCTCTCTCTGGAGCTCGAGAGCTAATCAGTCCTCAAACTTTTTTCTTCTCTTCTTCCAAGCGACACACGACGATTCCGATTTGGGATGCGACCTCCTCCTTGGAACTTTTTCATATAACCACGTTTTCTCTCTCAAAAAGAAATCTGTGTTGTTTGTTGAGCTTGATTTGGTATTTAAGAAAATGTTTATAAGATGAACATGATGATATTTTTGATGAGGATAGGATGTTGATGATGGTTGCACACACGGCGGAGCAATAATAATGTGTGTGTATAATGCAATTAGTAGTAGTAGTAGCACTATTGAGTGTGGTAGTTGTAGTAGTAGTAATAGTAGTTGTAGTAGTCAAGTGGTGGTGTGTCTTTTTAAGTAATGTGTATTATGATGATTATTACTATTATGATTATTATTATTGGCTTGGCACAAGACAGTTATATATGCCAAGCAGAGAAAAAAGATAATCTTGAGCCTTTTTCTTTTACAACCACACTATTAAAACAAACTAGAGTACATAGATAATATCCTCGTCATCTCGTTCTTCTTCTTCTTCTTCGTACGCGCTACTACAATTTTTACTACTTGCTCTCCTCTCTCTCTCTCTCTTTCTACTCCACACAAAAATGAGAAGACAAGTGCCGTGTGTGTGTTTGTATGTATGTGTATATTGGTAATATTATTATTATAATGCCGACTTGACTTGACTCTTTTTGGTTGATGATGGCCAAGAAAAGAAGAGCAACAAGAAAAACCAAACAACGCAACAACCGAACCTCCTTTTTTACTAAACGTATCCTCTCTTCTCCACTTCAATCAGAACTGCTCGCTTGCTCCCAACAAACTTGAATCTGTTTCACGTTGACTTGTCTACTTAAATATCTTCTTCTTCGCCAGAGAGTGAGTGAGTGAGAGAAAAAATACCAGCAGCAAGCAGCATCATCCACAGCAGCCAAACCAGAGCCAGAAGAGCACAGGAGTACACGGACGGACGACGGGTGAGTTGAGAGAGAAAAACACATGAAAAGTAAGTAATAAACGTACATAATATAAAACATACGAGAACAACGTAAGTTCAAGTTCTTTTTTACTATATTTTTTGCCCCGTTCCTCCTCTCTCTCTCTCTCTCTGATTGTATATATGTATATGTGTGTATGATGATGATGATGTGATATGTGCGTACTCTCGGTACACTTCTACTACTACTTTGTTGTGTGAGTGTGTGTGTGTGTAATGTGTGCATATGTGCATGCAGTTTGGTTGTTGTTGTTGTAGTAGAAAAAAGAAGAAGAGGATGATGTGATAATAATAATATATTTATGCAATTCAACCCTATGGCTTCAAATATAAAATGCACTGCTAGCACTAAATGTACTGCTGCGTATAATAATGTGTATAACTCCTGCTTCCTTCCACTTGTGTGTTTTTTTGTCCGATATGATGGAGAATATTATATGCCTTGTGCCTGTTGCTTCTCACTGATGATGTTGATGATGATGATGATGCTGGTGTTGTTGGCTCAGTTTCAGCAGCATAGCACTAGAAAAAAGAGAAGCGATCTCGTTGTTGTTGTTGATGATGATGATGATGAATATGATGATGTTGGTGGTGGTGGTGATACATGATGACTACGAGGATCCGAGAACGGAGGTACGGATGGATGGTGGGATTGGATTGGGATCTGCCTTCCCTGCTTGGAAACAATTTTTAATAAACAAGCTATGCTTAATATGTACACGTATGTATGTATGTGTTCATATATATAAGGTATATTACCTATACATATAAATGATCATACATACATACATACACATGTTGAATACTCTTTTCTATCCTCCTGCTTTTCGTTTGGGGGTATCCAACAAAAAATGTTTGTATTATTGTGGAGTAAGTGCAAAGCTATTCCACCACGCTGCTGTACACAATGTTCCATTTCAATTTATAATCTTTACCCTGTTCTCCATTTGTTAGGTTGTTCTCTCTCTCTCTCTCTCATTTTGACTGACTCTGATTCTTCTTCCTTCACACAATACCCAAAAAACACAAAAAAAACTTCATATAAAATACCTCTAATATGCTATACATACATACATAAATATATACATTACATTTAAATGTAAATGTGTTGACTATCATTGTGAAGAATATTGAACCATGTATATATGCTCCTGCCAGCTAGATCCTGTGAAATGCTTCTATAAAAATATGATTATGACTTGACTTCTTGTCGTTGCATTTCAAATGAAAGAAAATGTGGTGGTGGTGGTGGCAGCGGCGGCGGCGGTGCTGGTGGTAGTGGTATTGCCATTGGAAAATGTTTATGAAAAAAAATCAATGGAATATGGCATGATGCTGATCTGATGATGGTAATGATGATATTATTATATGTACGCAACGTTGAACGTGTGTATTATACAAAAGGTTTTTTTTAAAGTATATTATTATACTTGTACAGTTTATGTCATGAATGAGCAGATGTAAAACAATCGCTTTAATATGACATATTATATGGAATACACGCTTGTTGTAATTTTTGTAATTTTGTATAGCGGGCGTTCTCCCATTCTTCGGGGAAGTACATGTTATTCTTGGAAAAAAAGTGAGATGAAGGATGGGATGATGGGTACATTGCGAGCTTCTACTACTTGATTTGTGCGTAGTGAACTTGGATGATGATGATGAAATGATGGTGGCTATATATTATACACATGTACGTATGTTGTATGTGGAAAATGATGATTAACTTCTAATTTTACTACATACCTCACCAGCTACAAAGCAGAGAGCGCAAGAGCCGTGTTTCTTATTGCAAAACAAATTAATGAATAGGAATTAATACAAAATACAAATGCATGAAAATGTTCCAGCAGGCCAATGTCACTACCACTGTGGCTTTTTGGCTCGGTTTATTCCAAGAACTGGAAGCGAGTAGTATACAAAGTTGGTTGTTTGTATAGCCATAAAACGATTAAAAGCCTTTTTGATTTGTTATACAAATCAATGAATTGATGGTGATGATGATGATATTGACGATAAAGAGTGCTAGTGCTAGCAGTGCTATTTTTTGTATTTAAACTCACTTTATTATTATGTATTACAATTTATAACAGAAATGCACGCGAAGTTGAGTTGTGGAGTATGATGATGATAAAAGAGAGAAATACTTTTTTTTAAATGTTTTGCTTGCTCTTTCATCATCATCTATTAATCTTCCTTTAAGAAGAAAATCTCCACACAATTTTGGTTGTAGAGATGATTTAATGACAATCCAGTGATGATGAAATTGGTATTAAGATGCAATAAATATGATGTATTATATGAATTTACTTTCCAATAAAGGAACGATGTGTGTGTGTGTGTTATCATTATCAGCAAGAAAAACAATGCTCTTTCTTGTACACATACAGATGTGTGGTAGTTGGTCGTAGCTTTTTTGAGTTAATTTTATTATTTTAATACTTTTAATAACTACTTTTGCATATATATTCGTTACGTTTAATAAACAACAACATT
>JAHZNC010005839.1:0-10814 GCA_027744095.1 Zhuqinia jingwanae | reverse complement strand
GCATGCAACATAATCAACATTTAAAAAAATGATATGATGATGATGTTGATAAATGGGTGTAACAGGAAGAGAGAGTTCTCAATTTCAACAATATCGTATCTTTAAAATATAACATATTATGCTCCACAAAATAATATCCTATAAACATATATATAGTTCATTTTATCTTTATTATTTCACCACCACGCCGTCCTCATTTTCACGTAAGACTGGAAGCCGGACGAGTATTACATGGAATATTAGAGACTGTTAAACGAAAGGGATTATAAAAGTCCTCTCATCCTCTTTTCCCTTGTACTTTATTTACTTTAGCATATTATGTGTGAGTGGGTGAGTGTGTGTGTGTATGCGTCTGTGTGTGTGTGGACTTGTATACTTCAAATGAATTCCTCTGTGTGTTTACTCAAGTTCATCATCATCATTTCACTTGAGTTGAATAATACCTAGTCATAATAATCGTCATTATTATACGACCATCCTCTTCCACCACCATATAACCACCTCCTCTTCCTCCTTTTACTCTTTTATCATCAAAATAGACTTGAACGAAAGATGATTTAATTATATTATTGTTGTTGTACAATTTGCCTTTGTCTTTATTTTCCTTCGTCGTCCTCGTCGTCTTCTTCTCCTCCCCCTCGTTATTCGCAATCCTCGGGTCAACGCTCCATTTACGAAATAGGAAGCGGATTTATATAAGCGGCTCTGAAAAATTGTTTTGCACTTTTTTCTTCCTTCTCCTTTCTCCACCGTTTCCAGTCAAGTGTGTGTATTCCTAAGAAATGTGTCCGGTCGCCGGTGGCATTATGTGTGTATATACATCTGTATGTATAGGCTCAGATGTACATTATGTACAAATACGACCTTTTTCTCGCGACTCCCATAATGGCAATAGCAATTATCATCATCCGAGCAGAGAAGTAGGGAAAGGAGGAAGAAGAAGGAGAACAAGTGAAAAAAAAAACCTTTCTGACTTTACTTTGCTCTCTGCGCTCATTTTCTTTTGTTTAACCTTCTCCGGTTTCATTTTATTCAATTAAAACACTTGCAAGAACTAAAGAAACTAAAAGAAGACACACAGACATATCATACACACACAAGTATATATACAATATATATGGTACATACCATTGCCAAATTTTCAGTTGAGTTGAAACCCGTTCTTCAGCTCCAGTTCCTCTGTCTTCTCATTTAAACAATTTCAACTCTAAAACTCTCGTCTTCCTCACTTCTTGTCGATCTATTTTCTATTTTATTTTATTTTTTATGTCTGTCTTGAAAGGAATGTGTCTTTTTGTAAAGGAGACTTGAGATCATGTGTAATATTATCTCCACATACCTACAGTTCGGGCCTCCTGTCTGTCTTCATATTATAAATAAACACAAGCTTTAAAGTTGCTCAAGAAGAAAAGTGGAAACAGAGAGAGAGTCTCAAATAATTTTGAGACAGAGAACGGTGTAAATGTACACCGTTCCCATTCTACTTTCTTCGACGATGATGATGATGAAGAGACGTATATTATACCAAACCAAAAGAAGGAAAAGGGAGAGTTTTCAGCTCAGTAAAGAATAAACCTTGTTTGTTAACTTGAGGGAAAAACGAGACTCGGCTTGCCCCGAAAATTGTATGCAAACTTTGTCATAATCACAATATTGTCTTTCAGCAGCGGCGGATATCACATCCTATTCCTCGTGAAAAATAGATAAATTAAAATGGAACATATTATTTTATATGTATGTCGTGTTGTTTTTTTATATTCTGTCTAATTCAAACTAGGTATCTATTGTTTGCATACAAATTTTCATTAACATATACATAATATCACGCACCTACTTACCATCATGCATGGGCGTGTGTGTGTAATTTGTACTCCCGAGATCTACGAGGTATTTGCATTTCCTGTTCATTCATTAGCTTTTGACGACAAGGGGAAGGGAGACAGCACAAGTTCTCTTATTTTAATTTAACCCTTTTCACATTGAAGTCATCTCTCTTGCTATCTCTCTCTCTCCCTTTTGTTTTAATTTTGGAGTGAAGAAAATGTCGTGTAGAAGGCCGTTTTTAAGAGCAAGACGTTGTCGTTGTTTTAATTTGATAACATGTGGCACTTTCTAAGAAAATGGTAAATTTTGTTACGAGTTCGTGTTTACTGAGAATTGTGCGAAAAAGAGGATGATGTTAGGGTACATAATAGTAATAATAGTTAGTATAGTAGCAATATATATTAAATAGTGTGAGAATTGGAACAAACTTGAGATGACAAATATTAGTCACCTATATATATTCTTTATTTAAACAACAATTTAATTTATATTACATTTTTTGTGCAAACACATTTTCACTGATTTCCTTGCTTGGTTCGACGAGCCAAATATAAATATTAGCTTTAAATAATATATATTTTGTCATTTCTTCAATCTTCTTATTTTTCATGCAATTGGTGTACTCCACTCATTTTTTTGTAATTTTTCTGTCAACAAAAGCAGCTGATACAAAAGGAAAGAAAAAGAAGGACAAACATATTAATTAATTTAAAAAATATTTCATATTATGTTATTTATACTACTGATTTCTGCATTTATTACAGTTGATCAGTACAACATGTTGTAGGAATGGTAATTCAAACTACAAAAAAAATACTCCAAATCGAAATTTTGTTTTAAAAGCATTAAAAAATCTGGATTTCGTTTCTTCGGACGGTCATGTTTTTTTTTTAAATCTATTAACAATTTCCAGCTCATCCGACATTTTATTCATGTCCGCTTTAATAAAAAGAATGCATGAATATTAAAATCTCTTTCGGATTTTTTTATAGCTAATTTTACTTATTATTATGTAATGAGGCTATACAATTTTTTTTCTCACATTTATTCAACGCAGAGCAGAAAAGACTAGAACATTTCTTTTTACCAAAATTTTTTGGACAGTCTATGTAGCAGTTACATCCGAACAGATATATATGGCCCCACACTAATTTAATTTCTTTGCAATAAATAAAAAAAGAAGTTCGCACGTCTTTTTCTCGAAAGTGTCTTCAGGGAATACCTACCTATGATAGTAAATTCAAAATCTGCAAAGTAGTAGGCATGTCCTCATGTTTTAGTAATCACATCAGCGTTTATTTTTTTGAAGGATATTCCCTGAGTCACCAAGTGTGACAAACGAAAACGAAATGAAACAAGTTGAGAGAGAAGGGAATCATCACATCATTGAATACAGTAGTAGAAGAAGTAGTAGTCTTGTAGTAACATCCCCAAATCACCCATATATATCCAGAGAGAGGTTGTCATACACGGCAAATGTATACGTATTTCTTGTCTGATGATCTTGAAGAAATTCTAAATCTTGTTGAAAAGAAAAGAGCCGATACATTATGCACATTTGCTTCTTAGTCGTCTTCCTCTTCTTCTTGTTGGCTTGTGACATAAAGCTTGTTGTAAAAGAGAGAAAATGTTAACAGCTGATTTAATTTTAGTTTCATGATCCCATTTCCATTAAAATCAATCCTTGGGCTGTATACTCGCTCGGTCTCTCTCTCTCTCTCTCTCTTGCGAATTTTCTCTTTCATCTTTTCCCTTTCCTTCACTTATTTTCTTCACATTGAAAAAAAAAATATACATATGTATACATTTATGGCGAAATTCTCTCACAAAAATTCAAGCAAACTACTAGGTTTGATTATAGTACTGGTTTTACATTGGCTGTTGTTGTTGTTGTTGTTATATCGGTACAAAAAAAGAATGACTGTGACTGAACATACATTAGCATATTACTTGAACTACATCAACTTTAGCCGAAAAAAAAATTCTTCCAAAAAAAAAGTTGAAAGTAGAAAGAAAAAAAAAAGAAATTGAATGTTAGCAGTTATGTTGCTGTAAACAGTCAACATGTCTGTATGTGTGTGTGTATGCGTATGATGATGATAAAAATGATTGAATCCGGAAGTAGTAAGTAGCTGCTACACAGCAGCTTTTACAACAACTCATACATTATCATCATCTTACACAACAACAACACAAATACCTAATCATAATAATAATAATATTCTTATAATAATTTAGATCCATTGCCATAAATACTCCTACGAATCTTGGATATATATTATATTTTACGCAATTTTCATTCAAATTCTTGCTACACTTCCTTTTCAGTTCCGTTCAGCTCAAGAGTTATAAACGCTATAAAAAAATATTATTTAGGTATATATACTTAATATATGGGCTCTTTCATAAGTACAACGTACAGAATCTCTATTTCTTACAACAACCAACAAAAGCTACTTATTCATAAAAAGCAAAAAGGGATGGAGTATACTATATGTTCACATGTGTGTAATATATATGTATCATTATTATTGTTATACACATTATTACACAATATTTTCCAAACCTGTCACTATGTGACTGTTGTGTTGGTTGGTAAAACCCTTTCTACTTTGTACATTAGTATAACTCTCTCTATTTTTTTGCAAACACTCTTCCTGTTTCTGTCAGGTTCATTCACATTTTTATCGGCATTATAATATTTCTTCTTCTTCATGTAACCAACATATAATGCAGAACAGTTTTTTTCTTCTCATCTTGGATTGCCCCACAAATCTGCTTGCAAATACGTTCCGTCCGCTACTACTACTACTACTACTACTACTACTACTTTGTATACAGATTTTTTAAGCTGCTTGAACTAAACTACTGGCAGACTGCTGCTGCACAATTTTTTTTTCTCTTCTTCTTCTACTACTACTGATTCACTTAAATTTTCACTTAAAACGCTAATGATAAATCTAAATTCAGCATGTCCTGTTGTCAGCCACACTGCCAAATCCTTCTGGTTCCTTCACAGTTTTCGCTCTCTCTCTCTCACTTTCTCTGTCTGCAGCTGCCTTTAGTTTGGTTGCTATTATATAACCCATCCATCCAATTTCACTACTTTGTGTGCGTCTCATACACACAATAGGTACATATTACTTCCATACATTATTTCATTTTATTGCTTTTCCTCCTGTGCTCTATGTGTGTGTGTGTTACTTCTGTGCTCAGTTCTTAAACTGATTTCCATACAAATTTCCATTTATGTATGCATGCTTGCCTTTTGCTCTGCTCCACTTTTTGGCCGCTTTATAAGCAATACTATTAGGATATCATGTACCTATAAATAATATATATCCATACAAATACAATAATAGATAAATTCGGACGTTTTGCCAAAAAAAAAGTTCTCCAAACTTGTGAGAATGTCTGTTGCTGCTGCCTGCTCCTGCTACTTCTCTATATGCTCCCTTCTCCTAGCACCCATATTGTTTCCCTATTCAATAAACACATCTTGAACATTTTATCATTCTCTCCCTCAAGTATATATTGTACTTTTATATTGGATATAGCAAAATGAAAAGGAGAGATTATTATTATTATTATTATTATTATTGGGGCTGTTTGATAAAGTCTGACTTGTCATGTCTGTTTTATATGTGAGTGTGTGTGAGTGTGTATGTATTGTGCAGTGTTGTGTGTGTGTGTGGGAGCTGAGCTGTTGGATGTAACTAATTTATGGATTTTTCACAGTCGTCGAATTAATAGAAAGCAATAAGCAATGAAGATGAGTTGATGATGATAAAATGAGAAAAGCTGTAAAGTGCACACACACGCAACAACGAGATCAAACTAAAAACATACAGCAGCAAAACATACTAGTAATATAATATGTACTCTATATATAGCTTTTTATGTAGGTTGTAGTAGTAGTGGATCCCACGTATACTAACTTTACTTTATGTCATCAACCTATCCCTTTTTTCGGTGATCCCTGTCGTTACTGGTACGTTTTTTTTACTATCTTTTGCCTTTCACTATTCCCCTCTTCAAACTCACCACCATCCAAGCAAGAATATCATTGTGTGTGTATACATAAATTGTACAATTTTTTTTGCGTAAATCGCACATCCTCAATATGTATACTGCAGAGCAATGACCAACACTATTTAATAGATATACATTTAAAATGTAGGACATATATAGTTGAATTAATTACATGACTGGTTTTTGGACACTAGTTCTGTTCTACCGTCCCATTCATCACGAGTAATGTTACACGCGGTGTACATACACATACATATTATTATTATATCTGCTTATTTTATTACAAAAGGTTTCAGATATAAATTTTAGTTATTATCCCTATTTTCCTCCCACACTATCAACCATTCCTATTGGATTGCGGAACTTCTCCGCACAAAATCGCAATTATTCTTGTGGAAACAATGTAACTTGATGTATGAAGATTTTGGTAAAAAAAAGTATAAAAAAATATATATACATAAATGTGTGTCGGTCGAATTGGCACACAAAAAACTTTTCCATTCACCCATATTGCTTTATGTAGTATTTTAGTAGTAGTAGTAGTAGTAGGTGTGGGGAAAACACATTGGGTCGACAAATAGTGTCAATTGAACAAAGATCTAATAAATCAGTGAATGATATAGAGTTAAAAAAGGGTATTATGTATTCTATGCGTCTTTTTTTTGTTTTGTTTTGTGGAGTGTAGCCAATAATTTTTTGAAGTAGTATTTTATGCTTCTCTCTCTCGTTATTTATTTATTACCGAACGAGAGAAAAAAACTCTGGCAAAAAAACCGTAGCATAAATATTTTATATTTTTTTGTTCGATTTGTTTGTTGTTGTTTTTTTGTATGCGTGCAAAAAAAATTGTGTGTAAAAGTAGACTTTTTATTCTGCATGTGTGCTACTACGCACCATTTTGTTTGATTTTTTTTTTGCTCCATTGTGTATACCATCAGACAAGATGACCTGTGTTGCTCGCATTTAAAGAAAAAATGACAAGAATAAAAAAGGAGCAGAGAAAATCCTCTTCACTTTTTTTCCCAAAATCCACTCAATACTTTGTCCATTTCATTCTATCTTCTTGTCAAAGAAAAAATATATCCATATTATGTGCATTTAGGTATACAGACATAAGTAGTAGTAAAGTGTGCAATGAACAAGAGTATAACAACTTTATAAGCTAACTTTTTTTTACAACAACAATGGAGGATAATAATATAATGCGTGCATATGTGGTGGTCAACCACGGTACGGTGGTGGTTGTCTTCCTTTTGGTTGGACAATAATAACAGTCAACTCAATAATAAAAAGGGATACAAACGATGAGTAACACAAAAAAAGAGGGTCACTTGAATCGACAGTCGTTCGACATGTATAAAATTATTCTATTTCACTCTAGAAAGAGCGGTAGAAAGAAAGAGAGAAAGTGGAAGCCTACATTTTTCTTCTTTTTTTATTGTGCTTCCCATAAGTCAAGGCTGTAAAGAGTCACGACTCACGAACGACACAGAAAGTAAAAAAAAAGTTTTTATGCGTTTCTTCTCTCTTCAACCAAAGCGGCATGAAAGAAAAAAAAGGAGTGATGCGATCGCAAAAAAAAATATTTAGGTACATATTACGTATAAATGTATGTAAGTCTGCCCATGTAATCTTATGTGTGCATATAAAGTATGTATAAAGTGAATCGACTTTCACAAAAAAAAGTGAAAAGAGGATATTATTCGGTCTATCACAATTGAATGCATATGTTGCCCGTATATCCTGTTTTCCCTACTACTTGACTCCCAATAAGTATGCCTGGCTTGTCCACCAGTTCAGAATCGGAAGAGAGAGAGAAAGCGAGGTTCATATAAAATAACAATATAAAAAAATATGTCTAACGAATCAGTACGGAATGGTCAGTGAGTAGTTCAAATAAAATAAAAAGTATATCATGTATGAAATATCTATAGTGCCTTATTTTTATGTGTACTTTGTACATTATGAGATTTTTTCCCGAGAATGTACCATGATTTGGAGAAAGAGTGAGAGAGTGAAAGAATCTCTTTATCATTTCTTGTCACATGTTCTGTCAATACAAGAGAGCAAAACTTCTTTTCTCTCTTCTCTTTCTCTGTGACGACACTGCTTTTCTAAAAGCAAAAAGCGATATAAAACGAGCTTTTTTTGTGGTAATGTGCTCTCTGTGTTACGGTGCAGTGATTGCAGAAAGAAAAAAATATATATGAGCATACTGCAGTCAGCAAACTTTTTTTTGTTGCAAATGTATATACATATTATGGCTGCTTGAATTGTAATATAAACTAGATTTAGGATGGATAGATTTAGTCAGATTTGCACTCTCTTTATATCCATGACTTACAACAATGACATTTGTGCCTCCCTTTGGGTTTTACAGCTGCAGAACAAAAAGAAAAAAGTTTTTAAAAGATAAAGAAAGAAGATACACAAAATAATATGTCTATTTTTTTGTAGTTTAAAAAAATATAAATGTATATATACCATTTCAAGAAATGTAAACTTGAAATGTGCTTAACAATCAGAGTAGCACAAAGTGCTCATATTATTTGGTATATTTGATCTCTAAAAATTCAAAACTATAGATCAGTTTTATTCAGTGGCTATAAGTGGCAGAATGATGTAATGTTGGTGAAGCGAAAGGGATTGTTGTTTACTACTAGTATTGTGCATGGGCATATGGTGGTATGTATAATATCCGCAGTATAAAATGTATATTTTCAAAAAATTTGAGAGATAGAATATATTTTCTTTTCTTTTTTAAAAGAAGGGCATTGCTCTTCCTTTGCCATGAGGCTAAACAGGATTATGGAGGATTGACCTGTTGGTTTTTCTTGTTCCATTTTTTTTTTGATTCTCTCTCTACTTATTTTGCATGTTAGCTTATAATGTGGCCACTTTTGGTTTGTTGCATAATAATAAAGTTGAACGTGCATATTTTGAAGCAGCAGCTATTTTATATAATATTAGGTAATAGCATGAGTATGAATACATACTACGGCTAAAGTTGACAAACTGTAAAAAAGGGATTGAGTGCTAAAAGGAATCCTGTGTTTGAAATGTTATTGTTTGTGCTGCGGTGTATAGTGTATACATGCCTAGCTACATATTATTTATGTATATTCATTCACAAAGTTATACAGCTGTGCAGCAGAGAGAGAGAAAAGGACTCTATTTAGAAAACGCACACGTGCATAGGTACTTGTAATTCAAAAAAATTTCCCGAGGGAAAACTGCATTCATTCCGTTCTTCTGGAAAGCTTTTTCCCTTGTTGTTGAGAAGTGGAAGTGAAACTGTACGCGAGAAAGTAAAGTGTAATTTTCTTGTGAAATGTAAATGTGGCCATGTCAATATGTTATAGTACAAAGTCAACCATGTGTCTCTCTCTGGTTAGTTGAGTGCATAATAATAGTACATAATAATAAAACAAGGCTACTTGAAAGAGTTATGAATAATATTTTCTTATTATTGCCTAATTTCACTTCAAATGTGGCAAAGGAGAATTCTGTAAATTTTCATGGGTTTCCCCTAGGTCGTTGTTTGAGGTATGTAGGTGTATAGGAAATTCATATCGTTCTCAGTATTCTAGCACAACTCAGTAGCCATATTTTTCAAATTTCCTTTTTTCTATAAATGACTTTTTTCTTGGAAATCGTAAAAATTTGCCAAATTATTCCAGTTTCAATTTCCTATTTACAAGGACTGGGATGCCAACTTGTGTGTGTATACAAAAAAATGGGCTAGACATTGATAGTAAAAATTTGCTCCGGGCCCAATTTCCTCTCCGCTTCCGCAATGTGTAGTCTTAATTTTGTTGGTATTTATATGTATATTAAGATATTATGAAAAAAAATTCATTTCCTAACAACGCATCAAATTTTACGAGCAGTAGTGTGGCCATGCGGCACATTTATTTTCAGTGATGATACAAAAAATATGAGATATTACTACTTGTACTCGTATAACATATGCATAAAGAAGAAGATATGAATCAATTTTTTTTGTAATAGGTAATTGGTGTTGATTTTTTAAAATGTTTACAGAATAAATATATGTGCATATTAAAATATATTAGTTTAATAAATAGGAACAAACTTTGTACATTTTTATGATTTTGATTTTTTCCGAACTAATTTCCCAATTACATTTTAGAATGTGCTTTGCAGTTTGCACATATTACATATTTTCGTAACAAATGTAATATTGACAAATATTCGCTCCGTTCATAAAAAATAAACAGCTAGTAAGATTACGTCCGTATTCAGGTTCAGTGGGTGTGGAATTGTAAAGCATGAAATTGTAATGAAGTCACTTACTTAGCTGCATTATATAATGTGTATGTTGTATGAAATATGCAGTTACATACTTTGTGAAAGTAGACACAGTTAAGTTAACTAAGTTAATTGCAACGTTCAACCAGTATTCACATAAAAAAGACTTGGCTACTCTTTTTTTAAAGGTCTTCTTCTTTGCTGCATATCTGTAACTTTACTTAATTTTAAAAAGATATAAAATTAATTACCGGAGAAGAAGGAACTTTTTTATATGTATTTTTTTACTTGATTACCAGATCTATCCGCACATTTACCTACTTATTTGATATGCCTACCCCCATTTTCTATTATTATTACGCCATGTTTGGTAGGTGAATATTATTATTACTTTGTTATTTAAAAAAAATCTTCTCTTTACATCCTCCACTAAACAGCTCTAATACAAGCAAGATAATGATGACGATGATGATGAAATGATGATAATATTATATATTTACAGTTTTTACTGCTCAATTTCCTCATTTTTTTCTTTTCATTTTATGATTTTTTTCTCCATTTTCGCAGCAGTTCTTTTTATAGCTTTTCCTTTAACACTATGGCATGCTCTTTTGCGAGAGCCAAGCGCACATCTTTTCTTCATCGTAAAAGAATTAATTCGATTTAAAATATATAAAAAGACGCCG
>JAHZNC010005838.1:0-26180 GCA_027744095.1 Zhuqinia jingwanae | reverse complement strand
ACAAAAAGAAGTAGCTCCTCAGCCCCCATCATCATTGTATAAAATGGGGATCTGTAGATATGCTCGTTTTGTTTCAAATGCCACACAGCAAGCGTAGAAAAAAGATTATGATGACAGAGCTGAACCAAATCTCCGATTATTACTGTTATTAGCCAAATTGAAGTAAGGGTTCGGCATCATCATCGTCATCATCTTTCACAAAAGAACAGAAGCACACACTCAAAGAAAAATACTAATGAACCGTTGTTTTAACCTGAACACTGTGGTTATGATCTATAATCTGAATACCGATTTACTGATGCCGGTAGATATTTTATTTGCAGAGAAACTGGACACATGACTATTGGAATTTATCAAAATTCCCTCAAAATGACAAATAAATCACTTTTCAACCCTTTCAACCCTTTCATCTTGTGTGGCCTTGCCCTTACAAAAATTAAATCATCGTTACATTTTCCCATTTTCTTTCACACTTTTCCTCTCAAAAATAAGAAAAATTGGAAGCTATTTTAAAAATTAATTTAGCATGAAGAAAGGGATAAAAATATTAGCTACGAAATATATATATTATGCCTTTACGTAATGTGAGAAGGGATACAGAAGCAGGAACTCTCTTTAGCCACGCTTTTCAAATAAAATTATTTAATATTACGACTGTACTTTTTGTTAATGACATCAACTATTACATAATGTGATCATAAGAACATCCCACGTACTTTTTAACTTTGCCACACCATTTTCAACTTTTTAGATGAGAATAAAACTGTTCAACTGCTCAGATCAAATCAAATTACACCTTCACATCATGTTATGTGTATACCTATACCTAATCTTCTTACAATAGGTTATTATGTTACAGCAACAACATCCATAACAATAACTACCGTATCAATTTACCAAACAGGCAAGGTGACGAAGATAAAAAAATCAAAATAAAGACGATGATGTTTCCTTTGTGTTTGCTCATCATCTCCTATCGTTTTCATTCCCTACCGTGTATCTGTGCAGCTCTTTGAACGGAATTGGAACAATGAAATTATGTTCGAATGTATCTGATTTTCCGTGAATCCAAAATATGAATAAAAACGCTCTGGGAAAGAACATCCTGTGAGAATAGAACATCAAGTGGGTAGGCACAGAAACAGCATTGTATAGTGCTGCTGGAGTTTTAGACACGCATAATATTATTATTACCCATTCTGATATACGCCGAGTCTGTCTATACTATATATTATTGCTATTGTTGTTTCCCAACAATCTTGTGACTTAGTCAAGCAATAATAACAATTGCCCAAGTGCACCAGGCGTAACAGATGAAACCAGTAGCCGGTTTTTGGGTTGATTGTGTATATGTAGCTCCTCCAGCTAGAGAGATGCAATAACTTTGTGGACTTACGACATTTCACATGAACATTTACACCGCGCTCGCTACCAACTTCTGTTTCTTTTGCTGCTTCTGCTGTTTTCATGTTCATCAAGCTACTTTTACACTGGATCTATAAAAAAAATCCTGTAATCTTAATCTTGTCGGTTGTTTAAGACTACACGTCTCTCGAGTAAAAAACATCTCATGTATTCCGTTTCTTTTTCTATTTTCCCTTACTTTATTCTTGTGTGGCTTGACTTGACTTTGGTTTTGAGTGAGAAAACACTTAATATTCCTTGCTCATCATCATCATCAGGATCACCACACCACCACCACCGGAGAGAGACTAGTAGTATGTTTATGTAAATGTTTTTATGTAAATTGCAATAATGGACGACGGGTAATAGAGAACATGGTAAGGTAGCCTCAATAAAAATATACACGTATACCTCTCATCATGATAACATGAACAGCACAGGTCGAGCAATGTAGTAGAAGAGTGCTGTGTTGAATGCATCTCATCTTTCCAAATCTTCTCATCGTCGCCATCATCAAAAAGAGTTAAAATTAAATGCACACAAAGCTGTCAGTATCAGATACAATGCAGTATAAATCACCTGGTTTTGCTCCTGAAAATGAAATTTAAAAAATACTGCTTCTCCCCGGTGGTGATGGAAGAATTTTTATTTGTGTAACTTTTTTCTCCATTTTGACTCTGACTCACTCGTAGAAAAAAGTTGGAGAATAATAATTTTAAACAAAGTAAGATATGCACTCAAATAATATGCAAAAGTTTTTAATAAGAAAATATCGAAAAAGGTGGAAGAAAGGGTTGTCGGGGGAGTGAAGGGGGAAGATGAGTGGAACGGAATAATAATAAAATGCAGTCGTTTGGAACAAAACATACGGTGGTAGTGCTGGTAGTTGTGACTCTGTTGAATTTTTTGTTGTTGTTTGGATGAAATGGGTGAGAAGAAAAATGAGATGCGATGAAATGAAGATGATGCTACTTTGTTTTGTTGTTGCTCTGGTGGTGTCTCTTTTTCCACTTGAGTTCCTTCAAGTAGTCGAATAGTGAGCGAAGGTAGTCGAGAGTGGAGAGGAGACATAATAATAATAATAGCAACAACAGTAATGAATTCAAATAGTTTGGCTCAGCAACAGTGAGCCAAGCAAAAGTGAACAAGTAATAACGCATCTTATCTTCTTTGCAGTGAATTGAATTAGTGTTCGTAGAACAAGAGACTTTGGAATGGAGATAAAGTAATTTTGTGTATGGATGAGGATAAAACATAAAACTCGGAAAGTGATCATCTTTCAGACCTAAGATACAAAAACATGCATGTTTCATCATGTAACTTTCCTGTCGTCTGGCATTTTACCACAAGCTATAAAAATTCACGTCTTCTTTTCGTGAGAACACACGTTTTCCGAAAATTAGGAAACGTCATAAAAAATACGTTGGAGAAAATTGAGAGGACCATGCACGAGAAATATAGGTACATGGACATTAAAAAGGATCATTTTCTTTCTAAAGGGAATTTCACAAGTCTCCACTATTCACTGTACTCGTTTTCTTCAAGATAACACCCACATCTTATCATATTATGAGGAGTGATGCATCATTCTATTTTGAGTTTATCCTTAATACAAGCTTCGTGTTGGTAGTGGATAGTGATAGTGCAAATGGTACTGCTGCAAATGTGAAACGAAACGCCATTAAATAAAGAAGACCATCTTTTTCTCATCTTCTCCAGGCTCTAAAAATGTGCATCTCCATTCATGACAATTTAGCAGGAAACTTTGAGAGAGAAAAGTCGTAAAACAATTTTTTGTGCTTATGTCAGTATCCATAATAATGACACATCAAATAGGAGCGCCACTGCTGTCAGAAGAGTATGGAGCACTATGCTCCCCATTTTATCCGTTGAATTTTTTTTCCAGGGAGCTATTATTGTCTATAGGATACAATACTTCGACCAACTCATCTCTAGTTAGAGTCATCATCATCATCACCCAACCACACAGAATATATTTTTTACGACGGTCATTTTACCACCATTAGTGGGCAATGGGAAAGGGTACCTGCTTCATTTAGCCTGACTTGACTTGAGACTGTCTGTAACGATCATCTCCTTTCCTTTTTACCTAGTGTTTTTTTTCTCTTTTTGTTGCGGTCTACATTTCATGCCTCACAACAAAAGCGCTTGTGTTTTACCCTCATCTCATCATCTTTCTTTATCTTTTTGGATACAAATATCCTTTTGAATTTTTGTTTTAAAATCCATCGTATGGCCGGAGGCTTCCATTCTTTGTCTCCATCTTGCTTTTACAATTTTTTTTGGGTGAATGTGTGTTGATAGTGCATGCTGCTGCTGTGCTGCTGGAGGAGATTTCTGAAATATAATTTCCTTAAGAGCAGCAGCCAAGATTCTACCCAACTCTCTCAATTTTATCTTAACATTACCATGCCTGTGCTTCCTCGTCATCAAAGAAAAAAAAAGATTATTCTAAAACGTGGTGGGGAGAAGATCAAAAATACGGCGGCAGGTGTATTTTGTGGTAATGGTGGTGGTACCTCTAAAACCTTAAAAATCTTTAGTTTCCCTACCATCAAATCAAAATGAAGTCAAGTCCATGGGAAATCTTTTTTATTCTTTTGTACCAAAATATATACCACACGTTTTTATATCACCGTATAGTAGTGTAGACGGTCATAAAAATATATGAAAAAAGCCTAACAAACCATAACAACCATACGACACAACACACCATATCATTATATGTTTGCTCGAATCTAAAAAGTTTGAGCGTAGCCAAATAATATGAACTATACAGTAATAATAATAATAATAATAATAAGGATGTGTAACAAAAAATATCTTCCGTAATCTTCTATTTGGCATTTGGTATTGAGCACTTGCTCTAAAATATTTATTCCAATTGAAACAAGTAAATGTGTGATGGAGTCTAGGTTCAATGTATATACACACCTAGCTATGCATGTTTATAAAAATGTAGGATAATGGGGATATGATACGATGCAATAAGTATACCTATTTATCCCATCTGCCTCACTTCCTTTCTAAGTTGCTGTACAAATGAAGAAACCTCTGTTGTAGTATACAAACGCATTTTTATTTCCTTTTCTCTTGTCATTTTCAGGGAAATGGGCAGTAAAGTACACACAACAACAACTATTATTATTATTACTCTTGTGCAACCTCATTGTTTGCCCTAGCTTTTAAGTTGATTCCGGCATATATGCAGGCAAAATTGGGATAATATCATTTTAATACTAACGGCGTATTAAGAAGATTAGAGATTTGAACCAACAACCAAATTATTTTATCTTTTATTTGTATTTTAAAATACCCTGAAAATTTATTCGGATTAGAGAATTTTATGATGACAGGTTACTTCCATCTCATTTGTGTACAATTTATAAATCCCTATATTGTATTTTGTATTCCATTAGTAAAAACCGCACAAAAGACTTCCCTTGTATAAACTGAAAAGATAAAACCTTTTTTACATTACCTGCTTTTGTTATTATTATTTTCATACAACTTCCTCTCAAAAGTAAACAAAAAATATAGCATTTTTTATGCTGCATAGAGTATAACTATCAAGAAAAGAAGGAAGCATTAGCAATAGTAATACTGGTAAGTGCACTATAAGTGAATCACTTTTTCTTCTTAAAGCCGCCAGCGAATCAGACAGGAATTATTTGATTTTTTTTCTTAAAAGTTAATTTTTTCATCTTCCTTTTTGCACCTTTTTCCTGTAAGCGGTACGAGTACTGGCGATTGGAGAGTAAAAAAGTAGTTTAATGAATTTTTCTTTGCACAAACTGTATTAAACGTTTAAGAAACTGGCACAATATATGGCAATAATGATCGAATGCATTAACAAATTTAACATGTGTGTGTGGAGCACTGAATGAAGGCGGTAAAATAATGGCAAGAAAGTGATCGTTAGTAAAAACACCCATCAAAAAATACATTGCCTGTGCATCAAATTAAAAATCAGCGGCAGCAGCTATTAAAACGTGCCTGCTACACAACAACACACATCACATCACATTCCTCCCTTTTATAAAAATTGTATAAAATTTTTGCTTCAGTTTCACCTACATACTTTGTTCTTATTATTACTATGCACACTTATTGCCTTGTTCTTTTAGCTGCTGCTGCTCCTTTTTCTTTCTTGATTTGTGTCTGTATCACACGACAGCGCAAATTATGTTACACATATTTTCTTTTTTTTTAAATCAACATCAATACACCTGCATTGTTGAGTTGCCTGGTTTGATCATGATGATCCCGAGATGACGCCGCGCAGTGCAGAGGTGTGTGTGTGTTTAGTATGTGTAGATATAGTGACCACTTTGTACAGACAAGAGAAAAAAGATTTATCATGCAGTACTCTAGTATGCTTCTTACAATTTGAGCGATTTTAATGATAAGCTTTGTCATCTTAATCATCATTAAGCGTTTATAAACGAGCTGTGATCTAGGATGTTTTACGCCTTTAGGTGAAAAAGATGTAAAAAAAAGATCAATTAGAACAAGATGAAAGAGCTCAGTCAATGCAATGTAGGTATGCTTACTAAATCCAATCTATAATCTTGCGCGAAATCAATCCTTTTTTTAAATACTTGTCAACTGCAATTGACTAATTAATATATTAATGTGCTAATTACATAAGTGGTACTTGTATTATATTTTAGTAATATTTTTCATTACTACGCTACATTCATCATTCAGATTTTTGCACCTTGCCGAATGGGCTAGGTGGAAGCTCACTAAAGCTTGTTTTTATTTCGGCGTGTAAGTTGCAACAAAACCAATTGCAATTGACAATAATGAAGGCCTTTGTTGTTAAATGACAAACATTTTAAGCTGATGATGATACAGGTACACTTTGCGCTATGATCACTGTCCATTAGACCTCTTTCTCTCATGGTTTTCCCATTGGCAAATGAGGAAAGTAAATTAACTAATGACTAGACTAACAAAATCCGTTCAAAGACCTTTAAGCAAAAATTGTGTTTTTATGGGGCACTCTTTTTCTATCGTTCCTTCCTTCTTCGCATGCAATATTATCATAAAATCGTAATAATAATCATGTTTGCATCTTTAACTTTCGCATCCCTTTTCAAACAACACTCCTTTTGCACTCTATTAGCAACCTGACTTTGCATACAAGACTACAAGATAGTAGTACACACAACACGAGCATATTATTATCCGTACGGTTATCTTTGTATTTTTCTTGTGTTGTTGTTGCTATTATCACGGCAGAGTTGCTCATTAGCAAAATACTGGTAAGTAAATAAATAATTTTTCTCTCTCTCTCCTCCTCAAGCGTCTCAAACAAAGACGCCAAAAGTTGTGATACTTTTTTTGTTATAAATACTCATTTATTATTATGATACCACACAAGCTATCATTTCCTTTCCCTTCATTTTCCATTCAGTTCAGTTCACGACTACGAACATGATTTTTCTCCCTCTCTTTAAAAAATAAGCAGCACCACGGCACTAGGCACAGGCAAGTGCACACATCATCTTTATCATCATCATGAACCTCATGAACGTCTAATTGAATGCCCATAAAAACCTGAATACTGAGCATGTACACACATGCATACGTAAGAATAGGGAAAAGGCTAGGCATAAAATATAAAATGTAATACATACTAAAATCCACCCCCAAAAAAACTCGTAATAATGTATATACTTGTTCATAACGACTATAGATTTGGAAAAATATATAGAAGAAAACTTTAGCAGGTAGGTAGGTATCTTTGATTTCAGGTAAACATGATGATAAACACATTTTTCTTCTTCTTCCTCTCTTTCTCTCGTCGTATCTGTTTACTTGGCTTGTGTTTTACAATGCAACATAACATGGTATTTTTTCATTTTTGTACAATAAATTCGCAGCGTGTCGGCTCGTTTGGCTAATCGAGACTATATGTCCGATCAGTAAGTCGGTGGGGGTTTTTGCCATCCTATGCCAAATATACCACCAAACCACACCAGCGAAAAAAATACAAACACATATTTCTTCTCTTTACATACTACAAGAGAGGAGGGAGAGAGAAGTATTTATTCTTAAAAAATTCTCAAGCTGACGACGTCTCTCTGGTGTGCTCAGACTGCAGTGCTCACATTTATCAAAAAAAATGATCATCTTCATGATAATCATCATCATTTTTTCAAATTTTTTTATATCAGGAATCCAGTGAAAATTGAGAGAAAAATTGTGCTTTCATATTTCAGCCACATGAATTATGCAATATACCAAGCAACGGAACATTTTTTTTTGCTAAGATGTTGACCCTCTCTTCATTCCCCACTTTAAATAATACATAGCATTCAATTCATTTTTACCCACAAGAAGAAACCAATAAAAGATTTTCAAGCATTCTATTTTTTGTAGATGTGCACTGAGTGGAAAAGCACATCTGCTTCTTTTTCTGAGAGGGACAGAAAAACATTTAGAAAGTATACGTGATCACGACTGTCAGAATAATTGTGATTGCTAGATTGCGACATGATGACAAATTTTTTATGATGGCCACCACCAGCGTGAGGAAGATTTTTCTGGAACCGTTACCCCAAATCATCTTCCTCATCATAATATAAAGAAATCTCATCATCTTAAATAGTTTATGATGATGACATGTAGAGAGAGAGGGGGGGGACTTGATGACAGTCTATTAGTCCATTCATGGAATTCACGTCTCGTTTCCTCGTAAATGGAAAATTGGTTTATTTTGCGACAAACTTGCCAACAGTTTTACCCATTCATTTCATCTGAGCTGAGCTCATTAAAAGTATTAACTGCTTTTGCTAAATGAACCGGTAGAGTTTACATGCTTTGCTTGCTCGTGCGTGGGAGGAGGAATAGCCATTATCATTTTATTGTTATTGTTATTGAAAAAAAAGATTTTGTCATCATCATCATCATAGAGAAATATTATTGCTCATTAAAAAAATGTGAACTGCCTCATAAAAGCTGTGAGAAGGACGTATGCATATAGAGAGTAGACAGGTGCGAAAAGGAAGGCAAGTTAAAACCAAGTCAGTTTGTGTATGTCTGTGCACCTCAAATGTCAATGTCAATTACGACCATCAAAATGTGAGTTTACCTTAATGATGATGATGGCTGAACATCAGAACATTTTTTGTGAAGGTGTTGCTGATATTTTGAGTGTGGTTGAGCTAATGAATAACTACTTTTCCTTTATACCTTTCTCATAAAAATAGTTACACCTTCATAGCAAACATGTAAATTCAACAGAAGAAAACTCTATTTGTTGTGCCCAAGCTCACGTGTAATCATTTTTAGAAAAATGGGGGTTTAAAACGGCATTTTTTAATTCTCAAAGTTTACAAAATGGGCGACGTCTTTTTGATCATTCACCAGGCTCATTGACATGTTGAGTGAGAGCCGTGTGATGTGATGATGTTGGTTCCAATCAGGCAACAAGAGACTGGTACTAACTGTCATTACCTTATTAACAAGTGTCTTTTGCACTTTATTTGCATATCACCACCGTCAACCTCAAGCAACAGTGACGACGATGATACGATGATGATGAAGAGAGGAGAAGAGGGCTCATTAAAAATGACTGTATGGCTCTTAAGTAGTTTGCTTTGCTGCTGCATTTTCTTATGTTTTATGTTGAATCGGATGACTGAGCAGAAAACCGAGAGAATCAAGAAAAGATGTTGTACACTCAACAAGTGTGTCTGTATATCTGTGTCCGTGCCTTTTCCTTGATGACTTTTTATTTTCATGAAAAGATCCTTATAAGCAATGGAAAAATGAGAGACAATACTGTTTTCGGGGAGCTCGTTAACAAAAATGCCGTGACTGACTGCTGTCCCCAGCGACACACTATTGCAATAATAATTCTGAGCATTTCAATTTGTAATTTCCTTTTAGCGTTTGGTCTTGAAATTTTTTGTGTTATTTGAATGGCATGAGTTATGCTGATAGCTGATAGTAATACTAAAATTATACATAATGTATGCATGTTCATCATAATAAATACATGTCCGATCATTAGAGAAGAGTTTCGTTGAACGAGCAATTGCAATTGGGGTGAAGCTGCAAAGAGAGAGTGAGGTGTACATCATCATCGCATCGATTGGAGAGAGGCAAGAAGGTGGTGAAGGTGACCAGATAATATAATGCACTTCCTTTTTCGGAATGAAGGAAAAACCACAAAAATATATGCACAAACGACATAAAATTTAAAAAAAAAATGAAAAGCAAAATCAACGTGTATTTTGTGTACAAGTTAAATTTCAAAAATAAAATCTATGAATGGTACTTGATTTTAACTTTAACATTATGCTGATTGTCGCCAGTAATAAGGAAAAGTCTTACCTGGAATTATAATTATTGAAACTTCCGCGAACGTTTTGTTGGTGTTTGATATCAAATTGAGCTTTCAAATTCTTTCTCCTCAAAAATGTCACAGAAAACGCTCACTATTTCTTCCATATGGAATTTTATTTTCATAATTTTCAAATGATTTCATTTTACATTTTTGTATTTCTGTTGTCACATTTGTCCTTTGGTTCTGTTCCAACCAAAGTAACTTCATTCACCTTTTTAGCTGAATTGTCATACATCTGCACACAACAGAAGAGGAAAGAGAGAGAAAAACATGCATTATTTTTTATTGCCGCTCATCTCCTTTATTGCACTAAAACAACATCATAATTTACATGCATAATTCCACTTTTTTTTGCAGGCGGAGCGCTATGATTGTAATATTATATACGACGGTAATTAGCACTACAATGTGCATAGTAAAGATCATAAATTGTTTCTCTCTCCTTTTTATCTCCCACAAAATACGCACACTCTTTTTTGTTAAAGAATGATTTAGTGTCAACAACTTGGACTCAGCCAACAAAACAGTAGCAATCTGGGTTTTTTATAATAAAAACTAATCCTCTTGGTTATTCTTCTAGTCTTTTAAAGCTCCCATTCCATTTGTAGCAACAATGCTCAAAAGAAAAAAAGTTAAATGAAGTTAGTGACACAATGACAAAAAAGGTATTTTTGTTCTCATGTGAGGTAAACATGTAAATTCATTGGCTAAATCTTTGTTAATGAACTGCTACTTTGCATTTATTGTGCGTTGTTGTTACTGCTTCTCCTGCTGTTGCTGATGATGTTTCACCGGAACTACCGTGCATTACTTTTTATACTTTACTCATCATAAATATAATCATCATCATCATCTCTCTCTCTCTGCTTTTTTCAACAAGTTGTTGTTGATGATGAGAACACTTTGCCGGCTTGTTGAGCACTAATCATTATTATCATGCTCGCTCATCTCATCTCATCAACATCATCATCATGATTTTATAAACAAGCAGCGGTGGTAGAGTGTTGAACAAGTAGTGGAATTACTGCTTACTAACTCACGCAGCTACTGCAGAAAATATATACACCAGAAACTCATTAGAATTTCAAGTATTGTTCATGTCTGTGTACCTAACACACAACAACAAAGTATTTTTTATTGTTGTTCTGTTGCTAATGTTGTAAACACACAATCATATTATCGGTTTTTAACCACGATGTATTTTTCATTGGCTAATTTTATTTGCATGTTTAGAAACCAAACATTATTTTGATGGAGAAGACAAGAAGCGTAAAGATGTTGAATGTGCTTCAGCATAAAGTCATGTGACGCCGGTGTTTTGAACAAAAGTGATGTATGTTGTATATATACCTAGTCTGTATCGATGCACATTGACATGTCAAGTGTAATTGACAAGTGTCACATGAAAGGAGTGGTTGTTATTGAGGAAACAATGCAAATCAATTCATTGGGTTGATCTGTGTTCTCTGTTAAATGTTTCTGACTCCACTTTTGTAAAGTTTTGAAACTCATACGCGTGCAAGAAGAACAAGTGTATTGTATGCGTAGTGGTAGAATGAATGTACAATGTGCATTGTTGTACACACATGTCATGCAGAGATATGATGAGTAGATTGCAACATTTTCTGCAGCTACAAACCATGAAAATCGCTCCAGGTCTTATTTTGTCTCAAATTCTTTTTCCTTCTTCAGCTCATTTTTTTTATTAAGTTGTAGCATGCATCATGCATTGCATATGCTTTCGGTGTAAAATCCTTGTGCAAATTTGTTGTTGTTGTATGTAATGCGAGCCAAACCAGTAAAAAGGTTTTTTTGAAGCAAGAACATAAAGTAAAAGTGAACTTATGTTCAAAATTCAGTTTTTTCAGTAGCCTTTTGGCTTTGTTCTTTCTTAGAAAAAAAGTTTTAAGGTAGGATGGATTTGGATTACACACAGCTCGTTATTCCACTCTCTTGTGCAATGCAAGAATACGAATAATATTGTCATAAAAATATAGGGATATTATTTTATATATTTTTAAAAGTTGACTTGTCTTGAGTTTCAGGTTTCTTCCCTTTACTTTACTTTAATACAGATCGACACTCTGCACCACGACACACAAAAAACACAGCTGCTGCTGCAAAGATAAGATGATGATGGTGCTATTGCTCTGCACTCCTACGTACTCTCATTGTCATCATCACATATCATAGTCCATGAACAAAAGGAAAAGGAGTGAGAAAACACTTAACAATGTCTTAACACTAAACAACACACACACATACAAACATAGAGGCAGACGGAGCAACAATGATGTCTGATTATTATTGAACTTCTCCTTTGGCTGATCTGCTAAAGTACAAGTGCAAATCTGCTGCTACTGACTTTTTGTAAAGGGATGATTATTGTATACACATGTAAATACGTGTATGTAAATGTAAATATGTTGTTATGTATCTCGTTTGTAAAGTTGTAAAGGATATGTATATATATATTGATGATGATGATGATATTTTATGATGATCATGCAATGATGCGAATGCAAATGTACGAAACACATACACACACAAACACAACACAAGGCTTGTTTTCTTTTGAAACAAAAAAAAATTTATCCTTCTTTTTTCCTCTTCTTTGGTCCCGAGACGTTGTGTTTTGTGTTGATGATGAGGTGCTATTCAACTTGCGAACAGACAATAAAAGGCAATATAGCAAGTAAAAACAAGTGAACAAAAAAGAGCCTCACAGCAGCAGCAACTGAAACTCTCTTGCTCTTTCTCTCTGTCTCTCTTTGGCTTGTTCACTCCAAACCTATCTAGTACAGACTGAGGTGAAGGCGATCTTGGCTCTCGCACTAAAAACTTGCCTGACGATCAAGGGAGACGAAAATGAAGATGAAAAAGTGTAAAGCGTACATATTGGAGTACTACTACAAAACGTGACGTTATATGTAATGTATGCAGTGCAAAAGAGAGAGATGAGTTGATGAAGTTGCATCCCTCGCTATCTATGTATATTATGTGTGTTATTATTGCATACATGGGGAATATATATATATATATATGTATATATTATTGAAGAGCAGCAACGATCTGATTCCTTTTTTCAATACATATCTCAAAAGAGCAATAATAACAACAAGAGAAGAAAATAACGACAAAACAAAAAAAACTGGTAGAGTTGTAGTTGAGAATTACGATATGCATTCATACAAGCTGGTGCGGTGGTGGTAGTGCTAGTGCTAGTATTGAGTATGGTTTGGTTTTGGTTGTACCAAGTAAAAAGAAACATGCTACAAAAAAAGACAGAGTGGGACTCTTTTGCATGCAACCATGAATAGCATTTACATTCACACAATGCAGTTGGAAATAGACATAGGTAGTCACATAGGCAGACGTACTCATTTTCCCTTCTTCGTCATCGTCACTTTTGCTGTTGAGTAGAGTAAGTACGATGAGAACGAGGTTGGGCACAAATAAAAAGGAACAAGTGAATATAAGCAACAAAAATACAAACAAACTTTTACACACAAGGAAATTCTCCACTTTACTAAAAAAAATTCATTTTTAAGTTTTGATATGGAAAGAGGAGGCATAATATATACTCATCCATAAAATTCTTCCCATAACATATTATTCTCTCTCTCTCTCTCTCTCTCTCTCTGAGAAAGGAAAGGTAAGAAAGATAAAAAATATGAGATGTGATATCATCAGAGATAGATATTTGTTACTAGCACAAAAGTATGTGATGTCTGTTGTTATTGAATGCATTGAGAGCATTGTTGTCATCATCATCTTCTTCGTCAGCGTAGAAGATAAAATGTAAAATGTATACGAGAAAAGCAATAAAATATATGTGTGTATGCTTGCTTTGTTGTAGCCAGTTTTTTATTTCTTTTTCCTGAGGGATTCCTCAGCAGCTGCACGGCATTCTGATACTGCTGTCGTGTAACAAGGATTAAAGCTACTACTACCAACCCAACAATGCGATGCAATGAAGAATTATTATTATGTAGACGATCGTTTGAATAAGAATAGTTTTTTACTTCTCTGATAAAAAATGTACGTTCATTTGTATAAAAAAAGGTGGTACGTGAGTAACGTAACTTTTGTACTTCTTAACCTGAGCGACAATGAGGATAAGGAATAGTAAAAAGAAAACCGGAGTGCATCGTATACGTGTTATTATTATACATTATATGTATGGCATATGTAGCCTACATAATGTAGGCATGTATATTGTTATGAAAAGATACGAGATCACGTTTGTCTCTTGGCAGTTGTTCTTGCTTCTTAGACGGAGCTCATCTTTTTTTAAACGAGAGGAAAAGGGATGAACGGACGGATGGATGTGATATGCCATGGGATTCGTTCCTTCTTTTAATGCGTTTTATGTATTGCCCGTAGTGAAAAAAAAACGTACAAGAGTATCCGTTTAACTGGCATCACACCTCCTTCTCCTCGTCTTTTAGTTCGTCATCATCCTGATCATCATCATCGTCGCCGCATGTTAAACTCTTGCATGTGAAAATACCTAGCTCAAGTATAGTAGAGTTTGTACAAGTTAAGGAGGCTCTAAAAAGGAAATGGAAAAACCGGCGGCAGTGTAAAACGTAATAATGATATACTTGCATGTATGTTTATATGTGTATAAATTTATGTGTGTATATTCTCTCTATACGCCTGCAATAATATGCTTATTATTATTTCCCCAGCAAACTTTTCCCCTTCTCCTCCTTATTTCTTTGAAATTGCATGGGATACGATGGGACAAGGATAAAACGGGAAAAGGGGGGAAGAAGTAGAAAGAAGAAAACCCTGTTACCATTTCTGTCTTACGACGATACCATATTATTTATATCATGCACGTTTTGAAGTGTGTAATACTGAATGTGTGTGTATGGAAGAGATAAAAGCACAAAAAGTTCTAATATGCACTGCTGCTATTGCTATTATGTATCATGGATATGGAGTATATAGATTGTGTATTAACTTCCACCCTCACCGCCACCACCACCACCACCAGAGCTTACTCACCCTCTCTCATTCTCTCTCGCTGTGTTTTGCTTTTGGTATCTCCAAAGGAGACGAGGAGCCATGATGATGATGATGATGATAGAGACATGGCAGCAATGGAGTTGTGTTTGCTGGAGAGCTACAGTGTTATTACTGTTACATGACATGACATGAATCACTGAAATTACAAGACCAAGACCATGCCTTGTTTTTATCGGCACATGCGAACACAAGAGCCAGGCTAGTAGTGGGTAGGGTCGCTTTTTTCGATTCTACACGCGCTTTTACATATTAGGGACCTATAAGACACGGAAAAGAAGGCAAAGTAGGAAAATAGGAATGAAAATGGTAAAAGTTGTTTGGTTTTTGAGCAGTAAAGAAAATCCTCGTGGGATTTTACACGGGGTGGCTTCCATCCATAGTAAGTAATCATGATGATGACGACGATAATGTACAGAAAATGTAACGGTGGTAGAGTGGCTGGGAGTTCATGGAATTTTTAAGATGAGCATTCTCTGTGAAGCATGAAGGTGGTGGACAAGGACGTATGCGGTATGCGCCAGGGAAATGGATTCTCTGTAATTTTGGAATTACTATTTGTTCAGAAAAAAACTAAGATCCGATTCCAGTGCATACACATGCATTCACTATTCTTCTCCGTATCAGTTTCGTTTACCCTGTTTCCTCCGAGTCGGTATGATATCACAAATTGTACTCTTCGATAGAAATAGTAATGTGGCTGTAATTACTGGCTGGAGAATATTATTTGAAGAGGGTGAAATTGAGCGGAGTGAGCACATAACAGCAGCAGCACGGGGATGAAACAGGGTAAAAATACATTACATGGCAAGGAAGATTATAAGTAGGATGTTGCCTGCTCTGCAAAGCAAGAAAAGATGAGAGAAGAAGGAAGAGAAGAGGGATGCAGAGCTGATGCTCTAAATTATCTTCTTTGTTTTGAAAGAGGAGAACGGTATGCTATGCTGCATTCTGTCTGACGTAGTTGTTTGCCTGTTGGTAATCCCTTCTGCAGGTTTAATTAGAAAAAGAGGAGAAAGATGATGAGCTATTGTTTGAAATTAATGTGTGTACATGGTGCGTATTATAATGCGTAACTCGTACAACAAGAAATGGTTGACAATGCTAAATGAGCATCATAGTCTTATCATATTGTGTTTTGTTTATCCACGACGAGCTGTGGTGTCGTCCCCTACCTGACCTTTCCCTACTTTCCAACTCTGATGATTTCTATTTTTCTGAGCTAAAGCCGAGTCTAGTTTTCTGGGCATTAGTCATTCGTTGGGTTCAAATTACGCACTCGCTTTATTGTCTCATAAAAGAAAGGAATTTTGTGATTTATGGCATCACACGCAGCATTCGGGTGTCCACTTTTATCCACTAGGCTTATTACTTACTCTTACAACGACTGTATTAAACAAAGCGAAGTAAAACGAGATGCGTTCTATGGACTCTTTGAAAGTGTCAAAATAGTCAGGGACACATTTTGGATGAAAAGTATATAAG
The DNA here is from genome assembly GCA_027744095.1 of Zhuqinia jingwanae. Taxonomy (NCBI): domain Eukaryota; kingdom Metazoa; phylum Arthropoda; class Collembola; order Entomobryomorpha; family Paronellidae; genus Zhuqinia; species Zhuqinia jingwanae. Next base: position 9,874 of record JAHZNC010005838.1, on the reverse strand, counting down.
AACAGTCAATGGAGTTGAGCTACGTGTGTTTTAAGCCTATTTTGCTTATAATGAAGATGATGAGCTGACATGGACGGCGTAGGTCGCAGTTTAGTATCCACATGGGCTGTGTATGACAACAAACAAGAAAAGGAGAATCTGTGAGTGAGACGACATAGACACTGTTGGAGACAGATCCGATTACACAGAGATTAGCTCCGGGGGTCATTCTTGCTTACAGACAACAGGACTACACAACACATACACAAATATATAGGTATGTGGAGGCTGAGAGGCTCTACTGTCGACATGAAATAAAAACAACGACAGTGTGCAACTGCTAATGCTGCTGTAATAAAATAATGAATCCAGTGGAAAATGAGATGTGTAGTAAAATGTCACATTGGCTAATTGCCACCCCAAAACCCTTGAATTTCATTCAGACAACAAAATAAACATTTTTATTTTATAAATTTTCATCAGCAGCACCGGTACAATGTAATAATCATAATAATAATACTTAATCTCAAATAAAAACTAGAACTGATTTCTGAAAGAATTGACAATAATATATTTGAAATAAACTATTTTAAAATATTTTGCAATCCATGCAAATTTTATAACGATTTTTTTGAGACAATAATATACTCACGTATTATTTCTGTATTTTTGTCTCTACAACCTAAAAAAGCAAATCATTATAGTAGCTAGCTGACTAATGATTTTCAGATTAGCACACTCGTCTCGATTAAAGTAAAATTATTCGTTGTTTGAGGTACATTTTTTAACATTCTAATTAACAATAACACTAATTATCATTCTTAAATTTATTGGTCACAATATTTAAGTTTTTTTTTGATTGACTGGACAAGCCAACGACACAAATGTTTTTGTGGTCGTCAATTTCTTTTTTCTATGTACAATTATTTTTATTATTATGTAAGTGTGAGGCAAGTCCTGTCTTGTAATTATCATACAACAAAAGAAGACATTACAAAGTCAAAATAGAATAATGGTTTCCCAAAAAAAATCTGGTTAATAGTATTAATTATTATTCCTCATCAAAAATATCACTTCTCTTTCTGTGTTCATCTACCGCTCCTATTCTTATCATTCCTATTATTACATAATCCAACTTTTTTTTCTCCCAAAAGCAGCTTTTTACATTGTTTTGTATTGTACAAAACTACAGGACAGTATAAGATATCGATGATCATCATATCAGGCTTTATATTTTACAAAGGCCTCGTAACAGGAAAAATTCGGACAGACTACCTTCGAAAAATTAATCACTTTCCACATTTCCGGTGATACAGTCATTTTTTAATAGGGTTGCAATAAACATAATTTAAAAGTTCAGTCGTTCGAGAAGAGAAAACATTTTAAAGTCAACAAACACACATATATATATATCGTTTAACCTATTTTTAAAAATACTCTACTGTGGAATATGTACGTTACACAAAGACTATACAGACTACAAAACGGAATTATTACATTGACATAACATTTTCATGTACTACGAGAAATAATCATGATTTTTTTTCGTTTGGTCATTTTTTCAAAGTAGCTTTTCCATAATATTTTTTGCTATTTTCGTTGTTGCGATTTTGAACATTTAGATTGCTGGTTTTTCTTTTTCGTCTTCATAATATTCTGCCGCAATCAAATAGGTGGAGGTCCATCTGGGTAGTGGAGCATCGGCTCCAGACTGCTCTGAAGCGTGTTCCGGGCGCTGCACAAAAAGTCCTGTTCTCCATAGGGAATCAAGGACGCTGCTCCCAAAAGGAGGAGGATCATGGCCTGGATGGGAATCGAGGCGCGCACCACACGCATCAGGTAGCGACCTCCACGCACAATCGCATGTCCATCACGTCTTCCATCTCGCTCACTGCAATAGTTTCGTTGAAAATTTCAAGAGTAAGTAAATAGTTTAAAAAATTGGAGGGGGGATTTGAAATCATCATCCTAACCGTGCAAGAAATACGAGAAAATAAAGGAGAGTATAACAAATAAAAAATAAATAAAAAATAAAAAAGGAGAAGGTAATTACTTGGCCGAATGGCTTGGCTGAGGCGAAGCACTTCTTTGTGCCAGAGCGGAACTCGAGCGGCCCGGCTGCTCGATTATCTAAAACAATAGTAGTAAGAAGCGACCATACAGACATGAGCAATAATAAAACGCTGTCAATAATGCCTATTGATCAATGTCAGATAAGTATGTACTTGAGGAGCTACAATTACAACTCAAATGTGTACTATGTGCATTTATATAATCAAATTTTGTAATATTATAATATATCATTCTTTTGTTATGTGAGTATGAATGTTTTTTTCTGTTTTTTGGAAAAATGTATACCAATTTTGTACACTGACCTGATCTGAGAGCGATAAAAGGGCTGCAGCCTCTTGTTGAGGTTGGGTTTCTTCATCGCCCGACTGCTCCTCTTCGCTTCTGTGTTGAAGGTAAAAACTGAGGTGCTTCACGTAAGCATCACAAACCTTCTGTAGGGACTTGAGTGTGTGATTAAGATCGGAAATACGTTCCAAAACTACTGAGCACTCGGGCGTGACAAAAATGTCAGATTGTTCGGAAGAACCCATGGTTGGTCGGAATGAGCCTTCTTTTTCTATGGCGGATGCATTGGTGAAAAGCTGCTCCGCTGTTTGGAGCAGGGTTCCGAGCTCCGGTTCCATGCGAAGGAGTGCTTCTTTCAATTCCTTTTAGAACATAAAAGGAAATCACATTAAATAAAAATAAAATAAAAACGAATAAAAATAATCCAATTTGCAACCCACCGTAAATCTTCTCAATTTCTTCATTACAATTTTCCTCTTTTTCCCCAAATCTACAGGCTCTAGCGCATGAATCGTGTCCTGTATTAAGTTAAGTTGCCTCTCGAACTGGTTGATGGTCATATGGAAATCCGGATTTTCAATGAGGGCGATTTGGAGCCTTGCCTGCCAGGCCGCTGCCCGATGACAAGCCTTCTTCCACATCTCCAATGCCTTTTTCAGCCTATCCCTCAACTTGTCCAGTTCCACTTGACCCAAGGTCCTAGTTTCCTCATGTTTACACAAATGGGTGAGCACCCCAGTCAAAGCGCTGACGAGGCTGCGATGACTGTCCAAGTCGAGTACTAGCTCCCTGTGTGTCAATATCGCACCTTCCAACTGCTCCAAGCTTGTTGGTGGCCTCTTTTTCATGGTTTGTTTTAGCTTGGCGTCTGCGTGATTTAGCCACTGTTCCAAGCGCCACAGTGTGCTGTCCCAGGCACCGCGTTGGCTTGGAGTGCACACCGGACAAGTGACTTGTGCAGTCGTAGGAGTTGACTCTCGCAATTTTTGAGAGTAGGCACGTCCCTTCTCCTCCACGATACGAAGGCGAGCTAGCAGTCGTTCCACCTCTGGGCCTTTCGCAGTTTTTGAAGACACCTTGTGCTCATCCACAAGCAGTTGGTGGAGGTGCCGAACGTGATCCACCATCGACTGAGTATTCGCCATCGCTCTGACTAGACTCTCGTAACTATCTTGTGTTTCTACTCCTTCGGGTGGTGTATCATCATCCCCCACCAGGGTTTCCACGAGCTTCATGCTCTCTTCACTATCACTCAATGCCTTCAACAACTCCTGAAGATAAATGTCCACTCGTGTCAGCGTCACTGCACGCTCCACTTCTGACTGAGTTGTTGTGACCACTTCTGAAGCGCTGCTGGACGCATCCTCAGAATCACCCTCGGGCATGCTCTTCATAAAAAGGGTTTCCACCTGAACAGCCTTGCTCATTTCCAGAGGGGTTGTTGCCACTACTGCCGCCGCTGACAAAGTGTTTATGGCAGTCTTTGTCAGAGTTTCCACTTGAATAGCCTTTTCTTGTTCATTTTCCGCCTCCTCCTCGGCAGTAGCGTGGATTTTCTTGAGAACACCTTCCAACATTAATAGTTTTTCTTCCAGAGCTCGCTTCATTTTGTGGATGGAAACCATCCTGGTGTCAATATGGCCTTCACATGATCTATCCTTCGTCATGAGGGAGTTGCCAGCTTCCTCCAAACTTTCCTGGATTCCTTCCAGCTTCCCTGCTTCCTTGTTCAAATCAGCCAATTTCTTGGTGCCCATTTCATAATCCTCATCAGAAGCGCCTTTAAATGCGACACTTGCCTTGCCTGTGAGTTCCTTAATGAATAATTCCGTCTCGTCGCACCGTCTGTTAAACTCACATAGGAGCATTCTTCTTTGGCATAGCTCAACAAGAGCACCACCCCGCTCCAGATATTGCCGCCAGTCTTGAATGACCTTCTTCACGCGTTGACTCAACTTCCCAGACGGATTCCTGGCACTCACTTGCTTGGCAATGAAGCAGTACTCGTTTCCAATGTCTTCCACGTTAGGAGACAGCTGTTTCAGGGATTCCAGAGTTGTTTGGGATTCGCTTTCGATTGCGTTGATGGCGCCCGCGGACGGGACAGATGTACCCTGCAGAGACTGAGCCAGATTTTCCAAGCGACCCAAGTCCGAGTCCACTTGGGAGAGAAGAGACTCTACAAATTCACAGCCATCGTCTATTTTTTTCGCCTTGTCATGGAGTTGGGTGAGAGCTTCGGTTCGTTTGTTGAAGCGAGCTATTAAGTGCTTCCATCTATGCAACAACAAAAAATTGTTAGAAAATAACTTTAAAGAAATGAATTGTATCTCTTTTTCGATACTTACGAGTCATCTAAGCTGTCACACTGTTGACGCACACGGAAAGCATCTTGGTACATTTTAAGGTCATCACAGTCAGTGGCAGCGACTTCGCCTAGATTTAGCGTTTGGTTCACGTCGCAACTTTCTCCGTTCAATTTCTTTCGTTCGCCCTACAAAAACATTAATTAAATATTAGCAAATTACTGGATTTTCGAATTGATACATGTATGAGCATTGTTATAAATAATGTGTGTGAAACAGGAGAGACAATAAAGTTTCTATTCTATGCAGGTAGGTATGTTAAATGGCTTACCTCATGAGAATGGAGCACTTGATTGATCTCTTCACTACTCAATTCTTGGAATGTCACTGGCACTATCACAAACTTTTCCAAATGCTTCAGTTTTAGTAGGCTCTCCTCATGCCTCGCATTCAACTGCCTAAGCATCTCTTGCAGGTGTGTCACCTTCCCAATTCTCTGCTTCACAGTTTCATTCAAATTCGTCCAGAGTTGTTTCACCTGTTTCAGCGCACCCATTAGATCTTTTTTCTCCGTGCCGGTGGTCATTTCCGCCAAACTTTTACCATTAGTCGTAATCCATTGGTATCCACCCTCCTTACTTGAGATCTCGGGTTCACACTCCTTCACCAGCCATTCAGAGTAATCGTCAAGAGTGAGATACTGTGTTCTGTGCAGTTTCTCCTGCATTCCTTTGGCCCATAGCACCCAGTTCTTACACTTTGTGTCAAACACTGGGATGAGGTCAACCTTCTCCTCTGCCTCACTCCTGTTTTGCTGAAGTGCACTGAGCAACTCGACGTGTTGCTGAGAGAGCCACCACAACTTTTGACTGAGAAGCCTGGCGTCTCCTGGACTCACTGACGACTTCATGTCTTCCACGCATCCCCTCACTTCGTCCAACATGGGGCTCACATCTTCCGCCTCCTTCTGCAGTCGTTCCAGTTTGCTGATGTACTTTTTGAGATGGGAAAATGTGGTGGGGATCTTCTCTTCTGCGAGACGCTCACTCAACTCACTGAGTGTTTGTGAGATCTTGCCAGTTTTCTGTTGGAAGTTATCGTGCATGTCTGCTAGTCTGTTAGTATGATCCAGCCACGTTCTCAACGCCGCCTGGATATTTTGGAAGCGGGCATTACTGGAACCGACATCCTGGAGCAGGGACGCCCTTAATTCAGGTGACGCAAATGGTGTGAGAGCATCCTTGGCTGCTTTCAAGTCGTCCAGTAGCTCTTGACCTCTTACGCATTTCTCCAGCAACATTTCAATTTTCGATGTGGTTGCTCCCAGGCGCTTGAGCTGTAGGAAGGGGAGATCCAAAGAGCGTTTTTCTCTTTCCATGGTACGAAGCCAGGAGGCAAATGAGTCTTGGCACTTGAGATAATTCTTCCAGTGTCCCAACCTCGCCTCGATTTTCCTTTTGACGGGACACAAGTTGTGTTTCAATTTCCCAGTACAGCTTTTCCAGCGATGGGAGATCAACGGTATCCCGAGATGTCGCCGTCGCGGAACCAGTCGCACCGCTTTCACCATTTTCAGACAGTGTGCTGTGCTGGCCATTGAGTATCGTTTGGTACACCTTGCATAGGCTCTCATCCTCAATCAACTGCTCTCTAGTAACTGGGATGGGCTCCTTTAGATAATTTTGGCACTGAGTCAGATAGTTTTCCCAGATGGAGAATATTTCGTGGGCAGATTCACGTTCAGACAGACTTTTCCACACTCTCAAGTACTCCACAAATGTCTGCTGGAATATTTTCCGGGAGTTGTGAAGTAGGGCAGTGAGGTGGGTGTCGGGAACGGGGGAGCTGGTCTGCGCAGCTTTCATGCGACCCTCGGCATTGCCCAGGCTGAGGAGGTGTTCATAAATCAGCGATAGGCGATCCACGGACGGTTCTTCTTCTGACTGAATGCCCTGCAAGTGAATTACGTAAATAAAATATGTAAATATTTAAAATCTATCATCAGACAAATATTATTTTTAAAAAAATGTATTGTATGACGTTTGGTTTACTACTACAAGGCTTACTGCAGAAATGGAAGAAAAGGTGGCCTTGGTCTGCTCCAACAAGTCATCGGACTGTCCACCTTGTCCCCCAGCACCTTGTTGATTATCCGCAACCGCACTCAAAAAGTTTCTCAAAAAGAGCAACTTCCTATTGAGTGCCTCTAGTTCGATAGTAATGGGTAACTGTGTGTGCTTCCCATTGGTAATGGTCTGAACTTGCAAAATAGGTCCCCCACTTCCTCCCTCACTTATCACTGACGAAAACTGATCACTTTTGCCGGTAGGTATCATCTGCTCTTCTGGCCCTCCCATTCCATTCTTTTGGTAAAAGAGAGTCATGTAGAGCTCCTTGGCAGTTTGGTCCAGCTCACTCATCTTTGCTTCGTAGATAGGCAGCTCATTCCGCAGTCTTTTCACAAGATCCACTCCAACACTTTCACTTGCACTATTTGCATCATCCACTGATGATGCTGCTGCTGCTGCAAAGTCAATGCTCGCACTTTTACTCTCAAGCTGGACAACATGCGGGTAGATGGGTCGAATCCATTCGGAAATGTCAGTTTTGAGACGAAGAAGCAGACTCCAGTAGTCTTTGGCTCGGTTGTAGGCACTCTGCACTCGGCTCAATCTCTGTTCCACACACTTCCAGTCGCTGCGAATGTTCTCCACAGACTCGTCTATCTGTTTCCCCACGTCTTCTGGACTTTCCGCTTTTAGCTTACCCGCGTGGCTCTCAAGACTCTGCAGAATAGTCACCTTGTCACGCAGAGCTTCCTCTACATTCTATGGAGAAGAAGAAAAAACATTGGTTTTAACCCCACTTACCTCACTTAAAAAAGTGGATTAAAGTAAATGCGTAGAAAAGAAAAATACGCCATGACAAAAAAGAGAAGTATCGATTTACCAATAAATTACATTCATGCTATTATATGTGTGGCATAAGAAGAACCATAACCAATTACTTTTTTATCAGGTCATTTCTCTCAATTTTTTTTATAATCAATAAAATATTTCGACCTTGCTTTGTAAGTGAAATGAATAGTGAATTGAATGAGGAATAAAAAAGCTTTTTGTGTTTCATCACACAAAGCTCACTATTTTTTTCTGTCAGATTTCCGGATGCGATAAGAGTGTGAGTATAACCCAAAAATGCCTTTACTTTATACCTACCTAAACTATCTGGTTTAGTTTACTTTGAGCAAACACTTTGGTAAATTTATGATGTTATATATGAGTCTTTAGTACACTAGTTTCATTTCCTGCTCTGCTGCGTTTAATCTGAGCTAATAGGCACCAAAGTTTATGAGTTTACCTAGCTTATTGACTCTATCACACAACAAGGTAGAGAGAGAGAGAGGATTAACGTTCATTCACTTCTGTTGGATGAAAGTTCCAATCANTGCTGCGTTTAATCTGAGCTAATAGGCACCAAAGTTTATGAGTTTACCTAGCTTATTGACTCTATCACACAACAAGGTAGAGAGAGAGAGAGGATTAACGTTCATTCACTTCTGTTGGATGAAAGTTCCAATCATCACATCATAAGTACTTTTCGCTGAAGACCGTGCAAATACTTTGCCCATTAATTTGTAGTTGATGATGATGATGCAAATCTAATCAGTACTTTTGTTGTTGTTTTATATATACTACTACTATCTTCATTTAAATGATGGGGCTTATAGATATTATGTATATACCCACGCAGAGTTCTAGAAAAGTATGTTGGTAATTTGAGTAGCACGTGTACAACGCGGCATAATGACTGGCAGTGGAGTGTCAGCGTTTTCTCATTCTCACTCAAGTGACAGGTGGAAAAACAAAGGAGAGGCTTGTTGGCCTGTTTCCTCTCTCCTCTTTTCACAAAGTCACACCTTAAACCTTTCAAAAATTGTGTGGATTTGGACCAGCAGCATCAACTATATAGCTCACAGTCAAGGTGACATTCGAGTGAGCAAGGAAAATAATAAGTCAAGTAGATCAGATGGCAAGTGGCGAGAGTTAATTGTACGTCATCAGAGAGGTAATTACCGTTATCTGCTGGAAGACATGTTCAAAAATACCTAGGTATGTACGTATGTACTACTGCTGTGATATGCCTATATAGATAATAGGTACGCTCCATAAAATTTGCTTATTTTGCTTCTATATAGCCCACAGTCAAGGTGACATTCGAGTGAGCAAGGAAAATAATAAGTCAAGTAGATCAGATGGCAAGTGGCGAGAGTTAATTGTACGTCATCAGAGAGGTAATAATCCGTTGGGAATTAATTGGATTTTCCTCCTCATCATCGGTCCCCCATTATCATGTCTGCCCATTAACTGGCCGTTAGGGATTTGCGTTATTATTATTCCCCATTTTTTGATACTGGAATGGGTTATATGTATATATGGCTTTTGACTTGGCACACAAAGATAATGAGAAACATGCAAACAAATTGCTATATAACTAAATCAACTAGACGTCTATTCAGTCTATCGTAGTATTATTATTACACACTTTGCTTCTCTCAAAACTAATTAATTATGCATGGACAAACATGAGATAATATTATTTTATTATATGGATAAATTTTTATTAGTGTCCCTACTGATCATGTTGGTCAAGAACACTGTCATATATTTTCATGCTAGTTTGTGATGATGAAGACATGATGGAGTTTTTGATTATGTATTCCAAGCAGTTTCATTGAATTTGGGTTTAAATAAAAACATGACTCAGAAGTGGCAGTCAAGATAGTATAATAATAAACGATAGTAGTTTGGGAAACAACTTTGAGTTTGATTTATTTTCTGGACAGGGTCATTTAATTTGTTCACTTTTTTTCCATTCCATCAGCAGTCGCAGCAGTAATATGACGGCTTTGTACATTGCGTTGTCCTTGCCATTTGACTTCTTGATGACAGAGACGATAACCATATAATATGAAGATATTGTACTCAACTGGATTATTATTATCGTTAATTTCATTCCAAGAACTTGATATTTGCAATTGCAATTTTTTCTTATAGAACATGATTAATTTGCATAGCAACGGCAAACGAAGAAAATGAGAGATACACGGCACAAATTCATCTGCTGGAAGACATGTTCAAAAATACCTAGGTATGTACGTATGTACTACTGCTGTGATATGCCTATATAGATAATAGGTACGCTCCATAAAATTTGCTTATTTTGCTTGGTAG
>JAHZNC010005837.1:0-15494 GCA_027744095.1 Zhuqinia jingwanae | reverse complement strand
CACGCACATTACTTTGAACGTTTGTACGTGTTCTGGTATTATTGTAGCAACACAAGTAGCAGCTGAAAATCAAGCAGTAAATTTTGCTTGTGCAATTATTACAACGCAACAACAACAACAACAGCAACCAGACCAACGACTCAAAATAATAAGTTTGAGAGAAAAGAGTGAAAAGAGAAAACCAATATGAGACCACATGCGATCCTGCATATATATTGTTGCTTGTTGTGTGTGAGACTTTCATTATGAATGTATGCATGTTAATGCCATTATTATCCACATGTGTGCTCTCTCCACTCAACTCTCTACTGTTTTTCATTTCTTCTTCTTTTTTTGTTTCTCTAATTCTCTCTCCTCTGCTGCACAAAACTTTTGTATTTCCTCGGCTTTTTATTTAGCAGCTCGGCGCGCAACATTCTAAAAAGTCAAAATTATTACCGCTTTGTAATATCAGCAGGAGAGAGAAGAAAGGAGGAAGTGAAAGAGATTACTAGAGAGATAGAGAGAGATGGATAGAGTATGTCTGTTCTGCTATGTATGTATGTATGTATGTATGTATGCTGTGGGAGTAAAACTGAAAGTGGAACTCATTGTCCGGTGGTGGTGCATGGTGGTTAGAAAAAGTAATAATAATTTTAACTGATTCCTCTGTTTTTTGTTTTGCATTGTGGCGCTTTGTGTATGGATGTATGTATGTGTGCACATGTATATGTATGTGTATGTATTTGACTATACATATAGCTTGTTTGGATTCCAACATGGATTTACTATTATGCAACCCATTCGCGTATTACGGGTAATTTGATGCCTTGCTAATATTACCGGAAATGATGAAAAAATTATGATAATGATGATCATGATGATCATGACTGCTAAGCAGAACGGAATTTGTTGTACAAGAGCTTATAGAAATAAAAAAACAATGTATGGCATATAACTTACAGTCAATCTAGTGTTTTTGTTTTGTAGAAAATGACAAGAGATAAAAAAAGAGAGATAAACCATTACAATGGATTTGGCAAACAAGCTGCCAAAAAAGTAGATTACTGTTTTATGAAACGTTATTACATTGTATTATTGTTGCCATCCGGCAGAGCATTATGCAAATTATTACAAGACATGCTCAACAAAATGCGTTAGATTTTTTTCCTTTCCTTTTGTACTTTCCCCGAGGAATGAGCTGGAATTGGAGAGTGGAGAGCTAGTGGTCAACAAAATGGAAACTTGAGTAAAAAGAAACGTGTAATAAACACCTTTTCGCTTTCGACTATACGTATCTACATCACATGATTATTATCATAAATCACAATAAAAAGCGATTCATTCTTGTCATTCTGACGTTCTGACCAAAAAATGACACAACTTGAAAAATAGCCAACGAAATAAATATGATTAATGAAAATTAAGTAGAATCTGATTTGATGCGTATAAATTTTAATTATGAATTTCATTATTTTTACAATGGGAACAATGAATGACACATGATACACTGACTTGAGAAGTATTAGTACGCGGGAGCTTCATTCTCGAATACAATGCATTGAAAAATGATGATGATGAAATAGATCATATACATTGATGATTATATTATGCCTCTCAGAAAAATGTGTGAAAGCTATAGATTGATACGAAAAGTTATATAAAACTAGAAACAATAGCCAGCCAGTTGTTTATTATCATAACCACCAAGAACAGTAAAGCTGATTAGCTGTCTTTTTTGTCTTGTTGACATGAAAATGAAAAATAAAAACCAGAGGAGCACTGTTGTTAAAAAGAATACTTCAACGCCACACAACAATAAAAAGACCAAAGTGTGGCTTGAATAATTCTGCAGGTGGAAATGTTAGAATACCGCGTATGAAATACGAGGTTCGTAATAAAACGTAGTAATGCAGTAAATGCACGTAATATTATTGAATAGATGGATATGCAGGCATAAAAATACATACTACAAAAAATTGGGGGGACAGTATCAGAATTTGATTACCGTCAATCGTGTCACCAGTTGGGAATTACAGTATCTATATATTTTTTCTTCTGGATAGTATAAATAGCAAGCATTACATAATACAACATGACATGCCAATAATGTAATAATGCCAACACAATACGTTCCCAAGATAAAAAAAAGATTGGTAATTGTATTTTCATTTATGCAATACATTTTTTTCTTTCATTTTTCTCTTTTTGTTCGTGACACTTGAGAAGAAAAAAAGTTAGTTTTGAGATGTTATACTATCATGGTAATAATAGTAATAACAGCAATGCTGTTGCCGATAATGATGATCTTTTCAAGTGATAATAAATAGATATATGTAGGTATACACTATATTAAAAAAGCAATAGCAAGAGAAAAAACAAAGCGTGTATACAGAAAGATAATCTAAATTTAATAGCTTATCTACAGCTTTTATCAGTGTAATAGTAAGAGTGGGTGTGAATAACGTGTACGAAACACACAAGCTATCAACTGGAGTATATGTATGGTACACTCTGTATTATTATTATTATGGTTATGTGATTTCTTACTGAAATTCTGATCAAACAGATATTATACGTACGTGGGCAAAATATAATATATGTACCTACCTATCTAAACAGGTAAAAAAATGCAATGGATTGGAAACAAGTTTGTTGAAAAGCGACAGAAAAGAGAGAGAGAGAGAAAGTATAATAATGAAAATTCAAGAGACTATACACTTTCACTTAATTTAGTTCGTCGCTGTCGTTTTCCATTCCCAGGAAAAATAAAGTTTTGTATTTTTTTATACAATTTTTTACTGCATTCCGATACATCTACTAGCTTACAAAACAGAGATTATACATACATATATCTGTCTACTTTGTACTTTTTTTGTATTTTAAAACCTGACTCGATAGATTTTCTTTTTCTATTCCTTATCCTCCTCCCTTATATTCCTTCTTCTTCTTCTTATCTTTTTTCCTCTCTCTCTCTTGTCTCGGTTTATTCTTCCTCGTTTCTTTTTTCCAAACGTTTTCCCCGGAGAAAGGCGGAAATTATATTTCCTACACACTTCGCTCCTTTCTCTCTCTATACATCCTTTTCTAGTTCAATCAACCTTTTCACTTTAGCCATACAACAAAAATAGTATATAAAATATAAAGTGAGAAACAAGCGATAAAAATCCATGTACTACTTGAGATATTGTGTCGCTTCTCCTAAAAATGCAATCACAGTTGTTTCACTACTATGTTTTGGGACTTGCGTTTGTGTTTTCCAATGCGTAATAAAATCCCACGGTGAACGTATTATCTCTCTGTTCGTCTTTTTTTCTCTTCCTTCTATTGTCTCTCTTACAAATTCTGTTTATTGGTATACCAAAATATCCAGCTTTTTTTCTTCTTCGGATTTACACCAAAGACAACATACTACAAACATAAGATATATAGAAAAAGTGGTAGTAAATGAAATGAAGGAAGAAATGTATCAGATTTTTTTTCTCTCTACGCAACAAGAATTCATTCATCTCTGTTTAGTGAGGGGAAACGTACATAAGTGCCATATAGTATAAGCCGTACATACCAAAATATATTTACAAAGAAAAAAAATATATAACCGGGCGGAGGTATAATTCTTTTTTTTACAAAATTGTGTGTGTATAAGCCACTAACTCTCTGGCGTACATTTCCCAAACGCGCATACACAAAGATTTTCTTTAAAACACAGGAAACAAAAAAAAAGCAGAAAAAGAAATTTTCTCCCGGGTTTCTCAACAACAAAAAGGAACTCTTTTCCTGCTTGTGCGGTGGTGCCTTCATAAAACCCAGCGGCGGCGCTCATATCATCATCATCATCGTTAGTACTACTCCTACTCCATTTTATTGAGACAAAAAGTGAGACCCGCAAATAGGTGACAAGACTCATTAGCTTTTCAGGCCAAAGACAAGTGATATAAACTTACATACAGGGAACTGCTACTACTGGAATTTCATCAGCACTTTTTATACATGTGTGGTGTGAAAATTTTCCTTTCGGCTCAATGAATACATAAATACGTATGTACAACGTGTAGGTAATATTCAGACAACAGAGAAAAGTGTGAATTGTGTGGCATGGCAAAATGACTGCTTTGCTTCTCTCTTTCTCTTCTCTGCTGCTGCTGCAAGGGTCCCTTCGAGAGAAGAGATTTAATTACGAAAATTTCACTTTCTTGTTCCATTCTCGTACACAATCATCATCATCATCAACAACACTGCCATGTTAGCAGCACCAAAAAACCAGGACACTTTATCTGTTTTGTCTTTTGTGGCCATTGCTCACTTTTCAATATGTGACTATTACACAACGTTTATACAAGCTACAACAGAGAAACGGCGGTAATGAATATGGAACTACGCACAAACTGAACAAATTTATTTTTTGCTAGAGGCATCAGGTTAGGTGTCTCCTCCTCCTCCCTTGCTACTCTCTCTCTCTCTATTCACTTGTTCCACACCACTTCACTCCAGTCCCTTTTCATATTATTATTATTTCTGTGTCATTTGTACCTTTTTGACAAGTAAAAACATCCATAATTTTATAGCATGTAACAGAAAGCAAAATAGTTGTACCAACATCATCACCACCGCTGTCGCCGCCAACACCACCACCACCAACCTCCACCTTTTCCATTGGTTGTAACTTACTGCTGTCTTTTTTTTTTGCTGTAATTAATTAATCCGAGAAGTCGAGCACTCTGTCATGTCACTTAATTAATCACTTTTTGTTATGATTGCAGCAACGCATTGGTGGAGGAGAGAGAAAAAGTGAAGTAAAAAGTAACTTACTTTCTCTCTCTCTCTCTCGAGCAGTTAAAATAGTAGCTTGTCAAGTAGTTAGTGAAAGTGTGAAAAGTTGTGGTTAGTGAACCAATGTACCTATGTTCCTTGTACCATTCCATATTAATTTTATTATCACACACGACCTATATGTAAAAGTCTATTGATAAACGATAATGGGAAAAAAATGACAAGAAAAGTTGTAAAGAAGGAAGAGGAAGTAGCAGATTATTTTTCGCAATTATGGTCACTTTACTTTCATTTTCAGCCAAATTTTCACCATTTTACGTATATAAAAATAATACTATACATAAATTACTTATGTTCATTTCATTGATGTCATCAATTTTATCATCATATTTCATAAAATTCCCATTTCTTTATTCTCTTAAAATATAATGAGATGTTTTTGTGGCTACAGGAAATGTGCTTTTGCAACCAAAAAAAAAGTTTTTGTTTCAAACACTTCCACAATCACCCAAAAAACTTACTTCCATAAATAAAGTAGATTGAAAATGGGGGCAGTAGCGTACATATGTTGTGTATTCATGTTTTATAAACACTTCTCACTCTCCAATTTCACCCAAGTTGAGTAATTTTCAGCAAGAGAGTAAAAACCTCAACGCTGGGTTCTACATAATACACATAAAAAACTTTTTGCTCCTTTTACTAGCCTAGTCTAGTTTACTGACATGACAGACGAAACAAGAAAGTAGTATAATTTATGAACTGAAAATCTATTATTGATTTTCTTTAAAAAAAGACTACTCATGTCCTAGGTACCATGTAATATATTATGTATGTATGTATTCATGTTCTTTCACACAAGCATATCAGAAAATATTTATTGATATTATTACGGAATACTAAGAAAAGCAAAATAATACATCTTTTGAGAGGATAAAAAAACCAGCATAGTTTCTTCAGCAAATCAACCAGAAACGAGTAGGTATACCATATTAGTATACCATAATATACACATAGTATATAAGGTGGAAACATATAAATATAATATGCCAAAAAGAAGACAGGAAGAAGAAAAATCCTTTTTAAGATGTTACTAGACATTTCCTATCTACTTTTCTTTTACTCTCCTGCTTTGCTTTCTTAGTTGTTTCAAATTAGACTTATAATAATATTATGTAGGTAATATGGATGTGTTGTGTTGGCATGCTTTCCTTACCCTAACTTAACTTTACATTTATAACTTTACGCTTATATTCAATACCAAGTAAAGTACATCTATGGTGTGCTACAATTTTCCTCGTCTCTTTTTTTATTTCGTTGGCGTTTCACTTAACCTTTTTCTGTTTCCTTATATAAAAATAATCTTATTGCATTTTTATAAGAGAAAATAAAGTTAAAGAAAAGTAACTTATTATTTATATTGGTTTGCGTTTTTTTGGTAGCTAGTCAGCAACATGGACGGTGGTGGTGGTATTGATAGTGGTGGCTGAAAGTTGAAACCATTTTTCTTGTAGAATGAAGAATGAAACTCTCAATAGTTTCTTTCACCACCTCTCTCTGCTGAAACAAAAAGAGCAACAGCAGCAGCTATTCTTTCTCCAAAACCATTTATCACGTATTTTTCATTACTGCTGCAACTGAAATCCCAAGTTTATGTCAGCATCAGTAGGAAGGAAGCATGTACGTACACAATGGTTTAACAAAGTTACAATCGGTAACATGGTTGGTTGTTGGAATATGTACATAAAATATGTAAACGTATTGTTTTTAGCTGGTTGGTGTAGGTAGCAGAATTTTGCCTTATTGTACGTTGTGTTGAAAATGTTCATATACTCAGCATATTATACTACACACATATACATATATGCATTTATCTGGTAAGTTTTTAGCTTTTATCGTTCAGCAGTGCTTTCAATTCTCTCGAAAAGTGGTCAAGATAAAAGGCGAATACACAAGATTCTTGCTTGAAAAACAAAAAAACTTTTTAGGCGTTCTAAAACTAGCCAATTTTTCCTAGATATTATCTTGCTTATGAATATCATACAGCTTTATTTTCTCATTTGTTTTATTTCTATCTGAACTGCATGGGGTATCATGACAAAATTCTAAGAACCAAAATACAAGATTAGCTAAGTATTCAGATTAATTTTGTACATTTTGTCATTTTTGTCATTTTGAAACTAACATTGCATTTAGTATGGACTTCTTGCCCTAATAAATAATAAATAAGTTTTTGGACTTAATTTCAGCATAGGTTGATTTTATATCTCGTGTGCAAAAAGGCTTGCTCGTGTATCAATTAAAAACCACCTATATGTCACAGTCGTCACCTCAATCCCAAATTGGGCTTGACGACATGTCATGAAATGAGTGCTACCAATGAAAAGCCTGAATAGCGTAGACATAAAAGAGTGTGTGATGAAATGCGACCTTTAAATGAAGGATACAGTGGTGCAAATAGTACAAACTGAAATTTGCAGGTCTTAATGAAGTATTATAATTTTTATAGCTATTCTACGTAACTATTCGATTGTGCAATGGATAGTAAAAAACATAAATTGTGATAATTTTGTCGTTCTTTTAGGCAAGCTAATTAGTTTGTCTATTTGTTTGTTGAAAATATAGCCAAACACTCGGAAGTACCGTCTAAAAGTACGTATACCTTCGAACAGACAAATACACATAGGTATACTATATTTTTTAAATAAATTTATCAATATCAAAGGATATTATTTATGCTCATTGGAATGACAAACCTCCTTGTTCATTTACGATTTTCGGGAATGTCAAGTTTATTCTATTTCGGGAAAAAGCCACTTGTTTTCAAGCTATATTTTCTAAATAATTTTAAATGATTTTAACATAATAATTTAAGTAGTGGTGCTACTACTCCACTTTTCTCTCTAAAGCCAATTTAATGACTTGGATTTATTGTATATGTTCCATTGTGCGCAGCTTTCAATAAAGCTCTAACAAGCTACTCCACTTTTATTATAGGCTTTCTCGGAAAANCGCAGCTTTCAATAAAGCTCTAACAAGCTACTCCACTTTTATTATAGGCTTTCTCGGAAAATTTGAAAATGCTTCATTCTGCGTAGTCAAACTCAACAAGTTACATATTATACAACAACAACAACAGAGATAGAAATGCTATTGCAAAGTTGCAAACTACATAACTTGTTTGTTGTTTGCAAAGTATTCAAACAGGAGACGAAATCCAATCCTTAAATAAAGCAATTTTGAAGTTTATTCTGGTGGTATTTTTACATCATTCTCGCATCCCCTTCAATCGTCTCTCATATTCCAACAAGCAAGAAAACATGAAGCTGTAATCATTTTCGCTAAAAACTTTGTCAATAGTGATGTATAAACGAACATAGAAGAGTAACGAGTCCATTTTATCATTATTTTTAAGCCCACACAGACGTATTACATTGGCTTTATTGACTAAAGCACAAATTTTGGAGATGTTGCTTTAAAAAAATTGAACATCAAACAAGAAGACATGTGATAAAATGACAATCCATTTAATAATTGAGTTACATTCAACATAGTTCCATCGTACAACTGCATAATACTTTAACAAGAAGTGTGATGTAAAAGAGAGGAATGTGCGAAACTCGACGTTTCGTTTAAGAACCTTCAACATTCCATCAACGAAAATCAAACTTTTCTCGGAACAAACTAAGTTTGTTTTTGCTACAATTCAATTTATTACAAGTTTACAACAAAATACATAAAAACTAAGTGTTTCATAACAAAATTCCTCCTCTGGCATTTCAATTTCAAATGTGCATAATATGCCGTAATGGTATATCATCTGCTTGATTCTATTTTTAAAGTCGTCAAAAAATGCGTCTTTTCTATAAAGTCTTCTTATTTTTTTTTAAAGGAAAAGACATTGTGAAAGCTTTTCTTTAGACTTTCGACAACGCAAAAAACTAAGTTTTCCCCTTTTGTAGACAAATCATTGCCCTTTTATTGTCTGATGAACTTTGAACTGAGTATTATGCTATCAATAAAGCTCAATTATACGTGCTTTTACAGGTTATATTATACTTTACAAAAAAAAAATGTATCATTCCAAATATGTAAAAATACAAAATGGAACAATTTTTTTTAAACAAATTGTGATTTCAATACAAACAAGTTTGCTTCATCATTATAAACTTCATGTTATCATCATCACTAGACACAAGCTCAGAAACGTATGATGCTTCAATAATAACCACCTACAATATTATCCAGTTCCCTTTTTATAAAGCAAATAATTTGCTTTTGAATTGAGCTTTATTCAAGTTTGCTCATTATATTAAATGTCAAGTAGGAAATTTGTCGGAATTGATCCCCCTTTTATACACGTGTGTGTGTAGGAATTTTTCGTTTCGGAGAAAATCAGTTTTACTGTTTTACAATGAAATGTTATTCAAATGTTCAAACAACTGCCCATTATGCGAACGAGAGTGGGTACAGAGTACCCGGAATTCTACTCATATATGTACATATCTTGTTGGAAAAAGTGGAACAAGTCAATATCGAAATAATAGATAGTAATAACGACACCATCGTCATAATAATAATAATAAGCGCCTTAATACTATAATTGCAATACTTACAGCCTACTTTTGTGTAATTTGCTATTCACTTTTTCAACACTTCTTCAGCAAAGCCCTTTCATTCTTTGGAAAAGTACTATTTTTTATTGGGTTACGGGCAGTTATAGTTCAAAACATATTACTACGCATGCGGGGGATTAGTACTGTCAAAACTACGATAGGGTAATTAGTCCGGTGTCAAAATTAGCGAAAATAGGTCAGCTTTTGAAAGTTGAGCAAAGTGAAAACGACGAAATTTGGAGTATTGAATATTGGATTACTGGGTATTTAAGAAAGGGCAACCCATTTTTCAATTTTTTTTTAATTTCAAATTTACCAAAAAGTTAAAACAAATGTACATACGTATTCTTAACGTTTAAATGTTGACCTATTATGACACCAGGCTAATTAAAACCTATCGGACGAATTTGAAGGTTGTAGTATTGATACCCCGCGTGCCTAATATGTACGTTTTGAACTAACTCCAACATCCCCCTTTATACCATGTTATGGAGGAGGTAATGATAATAATAACCATGTGAAATCAATTCCACTTACCTACATTTGAACTTTTTAGACTTACAACAACAGAATTATTCGGGGTATATAGTTCACTTTTCAAAAGTTGTATAATGTTGCATACTTCTTGAAATCGATGTCCCATTTTAACTGGATTGTAAACTGAAAAGACTCCTTTCGTTCTGAATAAAAGGAACGCACACGCAGACATGGAAGGCAAGGAGGTGTTGGCAAAAATAAGTTGAGCAATAATATACACACTTTAGCTTCTGCTTTACTTTATTCCCTCTTTCCAAACCAAGCAGTCACGCGACTTTTGACTATACAGAAATGTGTGCCAAGCAGCAGCAGCTAGCAAGAAAAACAAGGATCAATACAAGTGATTATGCAATTCTATCAAAAGTTAAAACACCTTACCCAGTTCGCATTGTATTTTCTTCAACCAGCCGTTAAAAATAGGAAAATATATAAGCCTTTGTACGTATTTAAATGTATCTTTTATATAACATGATAACATGATATATGGTTTGGAAAATTATACTAAAATGTAACATGAAAGGGTCCTATTACATAATACAACTTTGATCAAAGTATAAATGCACAGCAGGAGCGAGATGATGAAAAAATAAAATGGTGACAAGTCTATGAAATTCGGTAGGTAAACTGATCTACATAATTTCGTGATGTATACATTACTACTGCATTGGTACACATTTGTGCGCCTGTGTTGCATAAGTAAAGTAAACCTGTATCATGTGGTTTCTTGGTTTTACTGTTAAAAATAACTGTTCATACTATACACGCAATGATATCAAACTTTCAACACTCAAGTCACTAAACCAAAATCATTGATGTATTTATGTAGCAAGTCCCTTCGTTGTAATACTGACTTTTATGTAGCAATGGTTGTATGCGTTGTACATCGTGTGCACTTAATGTAAATAGCTGAGTGAACGAACGCAGAAAACGTCAAAGGTTGAAGGTAGAAGACAATCAAATCAATGGTCTGCCTTTGGAAACTCGTCGACACAGCGACTTTTCTTGACAGCGTATAACGCCGACAAGAAAAGTACAACGGCATATGAAATGCTTCATCATTGAAGATCGCTCAACATCTTTTATATCGATAGCACACATACATACATGCACTACGACTAAGCACAAATGCAGATTCATAATAAGTATATTTTGTTTACATGCGGGGGCTTTGCATCGCCCACTCTTCAAAAATAGGTGTACCAAACGCCCAGCGGGCTTTACTAATGGCCTGTCAATTTATGTATTATATTCATCAAAGTTGTGAAACTTAATAATAAAATCTATTTTCAACTGGTTATTTTATACATGTTCGTGCATTTAAAGTAATAATTTACTATGAAGTTTTGTAAATGATACATTTTTGCCAACTTTAATGCAAATTTGACAGCACAATAATAACATCGTTCAATTTGCTTAAATGTAGTCAAAAAGACACAAAATCTCATATTCAAGTCTTGTCGCTCCCGGTTTACGAAACACCTTTTTTACGTACAAACAAAAGGTAACAAAAAAAAGAAAGTAAATAGTTTACGTATAAAAAAATAAGGTAAATGTATATTTTTCCTCCACCATCACCACCAATATGAAAATATGATGAATACAAAAATCTAGGGAAAGCTAGACCACCCAGCAGCACCAAAGCATCAGTATATATTTATTTACTATTCACTCAATACTAGGAACACAACGCATCATGTTCTACTTTCATCATTCTCACTTTTTTCTCTTTCTCTCAGAGTGAGTTGAGTATAGTATATGTGTATCAATAGTATGAAATGGAGAAAGAAGAAAATACTGTGCAAATACCATAATAGAAAAGGCATTTTATGCCGAGTTGGTTGGCTAGTGGGAGAAAGGATCTCAAGTGCGAGTTATATGAGCTAGAAAGAAGAAACAACATAAACCTAAATAAACTTGAAAGGGATCAAATCTTCTTGTGGAGGAGTCATCCATAATAATATCTTGACTGACTATCTCTCACTCTCTCTCTCTGGTGGTCTGGTTTTTTTCTTAGAAAAAAAAATAGAAGGTACAGTGTACGATGAAAGTAAAAGTGAAGATGATGTTATATGTTTGTTTGTGTCTAGTCTGATCTGATCATGACGATGGGGATGATATTCACTGCTGCTAGCACCATTACTACCATCGAACTAAATCCAACAGAACCAACATTATTGCACCAACCGCCCACAGAAGGATCAAGATGAGAAGAAGATGAAAAACAAGAAGTGAGGCAACCAAAGACCAAAAATCATTTTGATGTTGAGAAATAAATATATGCTTACTTTAAGAATATATATGTATTGTACCACTATCATTGTATTATTAAAAGAAAAAGAAAAAAAACGAGATTTGTGATAAATAAAAAGGGGCTTGATAGAATGGACCTTTAAGATTCTAAACAAAGTATCTACATACATACATCATATACACTTGTCGTCATGCTTATGTATGCGTGTATTTACGCAGAAAGAAAGGGAAATAAAAGATGAGAAAGAAGGATAGGATAAAAAAAACGAAAAGAGCCTGAAGACGGAACTAAAGATAAAGTTATTTGTGTGTGTTTGTGGTTGGCTTGGTACTCACAAGTACAATGAACTTGTGTATAAAAAGTTGGCTATAAAAAGGGGCTATTTGGGGCTTGCATTGAAATTTTAGTGGAAAAAATACAGGGATAAAATATAATAAGCTTGGTTTGAGTTTGAGCGTAACAGATAGGATCACAGGATCACTTTTTTTTAAAGCAATCATCATGATGATGGTACCATTGTACAAATAAAACCAAGAATATTTTACACAGCCCTCTCTGAGTCATGTTCAGAGTAATTAATTAGTTAATATTTACAAATGTGTACCTATGTACTTTTTTATGTTTCGTAAATGCAATCAATTATTTTTTTGTTTGTTGTGATACAACAAACAAAAAATGATGTGTTTGTGATGTGAGTGTTTGTGATGATGCAATTGGAATGACAATCATTTCATTTCATAATGTTTAACTGTTTGGACCCCTGTGCACATACAAAATAATTTTTATGAGATATTTTGCTATCTCCTCAACCTACCTATTTCTCAGGCTTCATATTAAATAAAAGTGACCAATAAATAACTGACCTACATTCTGATTTATGCATGTGAAACTTGCGTAACATTCCCATTCCTTCGTATAATTACATCCATAATATTTACAGATATTCGATATTATAGCACATATGATTCTTGCTTTGTTTTTTTAATGACTATTACTACTTGCTACATACCTTTAACAAGCCGTAAAATAAAAATAGGAAAAGTTTTGACATTTTTTTGTTGTCCAGTCCATGCAGAGCTGCATAATGGAAGCACTAAAAAATGACAGCTATCGTAATGAACCAAGTCAACATGCTAATATTATATTTAATAGGTTAGTCCTCTTTTCTATTTATAGTTTTCTTTCACTCTGTGTGTGTGAGTGTGTATTTATGGTGGTTCCACATTTCCCCCACCCCACATTTTGAGTGTAAAAGTAAAGTACAACGACAAACTAAAATGTAAAACAAACCGAAGTTGGTACAACCCAAAAAAAAACCTGTCCCTGTGATTCAATTATCCCTGTTCCAAAAATAAAATTCTCCTCTCTCTCTCTATTTACCCGCCTTGTACAATTTTGTACAAGGCCTTATACTACAAAAAAAGGAGGGAAAATCCCATGAAATATGCAGTAGTTTCTTTTAGGCCTCGTTTTGAAGTAAAAAATACTTTGAAACGAGTATATCCTCAAACACACACATACCCACGAACTAAAAAAAACCACCAACAAAGGAAAAAAGGTGATTGTTTCAATTTCGCAACTCAAAGGACCCTTTCTTTTTTATCTTTCTACAAACTATGTAAAATGTGGAAATGTCTTTATTTCGCAAATGGCACAGCAGTGCGGCGCGGGCAGAATCCAAAAAAATATATATTCAATTCCTTTTCCACCCCAATTCATCCAATCTGTATAATCCAACTCAACTTAATAAATGTTATTACGTTTTCCCCATTCATTATTGAAATCCTGTGTGTATGCATGTAAGTGCGATCATTTCTAAATTATGATGATGAGCCACTACTACTGAATATAACAACCGTTCAATGAACTGTGCTAATTTAATGACTACACACACGCAGTTTACTAGGCAGGATCTATCCGTATCTGCCGCTGCTGCTGCTGCTATGCTTTTCCACTTGGATTGCATCGTCAATTAATGGACGTGAGAAGAATATTATGGAAATGAGAATATAATAATAATAATAATGAATTGCCCAAGATATCATTATCATCATCCTAAATTGCATGTTTTATGTTATATGTTAGTATACTCAAATCTTTTGTCTTTCTTCTTCGTCTTCTCCGAAAATATGCATGCCTATAAGTATAATCCCTTAATAATGATAATGTATGGCCTAGCCAATTATTCCTCTGCTTTCATTAATGAGGAAATTCTCTTCTTTTTTTAATCCAACACCCGCACCCCACTATATTCTGCTGCTACTCCAAGAAATAATCGTTACGTGGACAAAGCCAAACTTTTCTGTCTACTTTCGTCTGCGAATTCATTAATCAATTTATACTACACACACATCCCCGCGTTGCGTTGTTGATGTTACAACAACTGTGCTGCAGTGTGTATATCTTGATTAATCCAAAAAATCCAAAATACAGACTCTGAAAATATCATGAAAATATACCTTCCCTTTCGATTTACTATTAACCGTTCGTTCGTGTGTGCAACGGACAACGGAAAGTAAAAAAGGAAATACATCAATAAATTGTCAGTTTTGATGTCGCTTTGTTTTGGCTTGTTGTTCTGATAAGGAGGTCCCACCCAAAAAAAACATCACAAATATCTAGTCAGTCGCACAATAAAAGCTACATGTAGGTATAACCTTCAGACTTTGTAGATTTTAGTAAAAATACGAATTTGTATGTTTCGTAACAATAATTATTATCTAGACGATATATAGACGTCTAGAGACCTTGAATATTACACACACACAAGACCAAGTTTACTTTATTATATCAGTCAAGCTCTACCATGTTTTTCTCTCTCTCTGATAAACTCGTTCTTCAAAAGTTGGGCTGTGTAGCTGTAATAATAATAACCTCACACAATTATGTAGAACAATCGTCATTTACTGCAAGTCCAACTTGATGTGCTCATTAATATTCAGCATTCAACTTGAGTTCCATGAGTTGTGACTTTGCAACGCTGTTGTAGCAGTCAACTAAATAAACATTTATAAATAAATAATCCAGCTATCATCATTTTATCAAATATGGCACAATATGATATCTTAACGAGTGCACTACTATAAGCCGACCTTTCCCTTCCTCTCAAAATGTATTCCAAGTAAATGTGTGGAAGAGAAGAAACACGGCGGATGAATCATTATTTATTATGAAATGCCACGTGTGGAGAGAAAGTTCAAATAAAATAACTGCTTTCGTCACGATCACTGTCATGATCCACGCCTCTTTCTCTACGCAGCTAAAAATAATTGACACATCACTCTTCTGCCATAGCAGAACACACAATTGCAGTTCAAACAGCAAAAATTAAAATCATTGTGAAT